>CABFVX010005407.1:0-25526 GCA_902151425.1 Timema shepardi
GGGCAAATATATTTAGAGTATCTTTAAGGATCATCTTAATATTTTAAATTTTATTTGTCAATAAAGAGATCGTTGAGTCTTTTCTGACTATGTTGATCCCAAAAATAATAATCTACAGCGTCAGCCCACAATTGAAATTAATCGACCGAGCGGCCAACGTCTGTTGGCAAATATAGTGCCAACTTCTGCAGATAGAGGGTGTCATGGGGTCAGTACAATGAACCTTCCAACCATTAATCTCAGTTTTCTAGCCCGGAGTTGATACTTTTCCATTTAAGTCACTCGTCCTCACGAGGATGTGATGACCCACTGCTTCACAGAAAATATGGAGGCGCCGTTAATCAAACCCTGGACCTTTAGATCCGTAACCAGGAACTCTGTCCACAAAATTGTTAATCTCAAATATGATTTAATTATATTCAGGTCCAGGCACAGATTTATCTGATTGCCAAACCCTTCCTTCACCTCTGGCAAGACGTGTATAAATCACAACTTGTGAATGTGGGGAATGCCAGGCCCTCCACCGTGGTTCGGATTCCACGTTAAACTGTAGGTCCTCCATTTCATCTCACAATCACCCTACCATAATACATTAGCATACGTGCGTATAGCCCAAACGGGTAGTAAGACGTGGTGCTAATAATAATAATAATAATAATAATCAACGAACTACGAGTATAAGATGGAGCTGATGTTGAAGTAGTAACTGGTTTCACACAAAGAGTATTTAATAAGCCCCCCCAATGTTTGAAAACGCAGATGCATATCTTGTAAATTTCCATTTGCTTATTGACTTTTTCAGTTTTCTGTATCAAGAATTCCCTTCATCTCCATGGAGTACCTCACCAGGGAATAGAAAAACCAGATTTATGCATTTTTGATCCCGTCAGAAATCTCTCGATTTGTTAGCAATAATTTTTTATTTTTAGCTAGAAGGAATTTAAACAAATGCTGTATATTTTACGAAAATTGACCTGGGGGAGGGCATGTGCCCCGGTGCCTATATCTTGAATCCAACAATCTGTGTGAGTGTGTGTGTAATGATACAATATTTCGTTTCTGTGGTACAAGACTTATAAAATTGGTCTATAATGAAGAAATATCTTATTTCATGTTATAACATAATATATAAATAAAGTGTTTTCTAGGTCAACTGAAGCACATTTTTGTGGTTTGATTCATTTATAAACACTAAGCCGTATCCTAAGACGACCGAGGTAATTTTCCATCCCACTAAAATGCACGTGGCTCATATAGTTCCGCGCTTGCCAAAATAAATAAACGTGGCCCATTAAAAAAATCTTGAATATGTAAGTAACCTCGTTGAAGCTAGACACTGATTTACTCTCATCCTCTACAAATGTAACTTTAAATGTTTGCTAGGTCAAATTTCTATGTTTAGTTTAACGTTTCATCTCTATTTATAACTTCCCTCGACCCCTCGGAGAGAGAAGTATTGTGATTGTTAAAAATATATTATATCTCGAAATTGTGATTAATGCTGATTTTTCATGACCCGCCTGAAAGTGAAAAAGTTGTTTTTTTCGCTGTGGTCTGTTATACCTTGGTCTAGAGCCGAAACTATTTTACTGGTTAGGCCTAAACTTGGCATCTAGGGTTTTCAAAAGGTTCCCCCGAGGATTTTTTCGAATTAAATATCTAACCTTAAGATAATTAAGGGTAAGTTTACTTTAAAGCAAAATGAGAATAAATCAATTTTCTTAAAAATCACTGTAGCGATTTTGAATAAATTTGTTCTCTAGTCACTCTTTATAATTATAAAACCAAAGGGCATCCCTCATTTTCCAATTAAATAGATTTGAGGGTACTTTAAATAAACGGAAATTTTCAATTTTTAGCATATTCACTCAATAATTGAGATACGAAATAACTTGATGTTGCATAAAAATAAGGTTTTAAAATCAAAAGCTATAGCAATAGCATTTGGTCCGCACGAGCACAATAAACATATTTTTATATAATATTAAATTAAAATCCACAAATTCAAAAGAAAAAGAGAGAAAATTTCTATAAATAATTTAATGTGTTTTTTATTTCAAGTAACATTCAATGACAACAATAATTCACACCTCCCAACTGAGACGGGGAAAATTTTGTGTCTATATGTTATGTTATTAATTAATTCCAGCCCGAAGGACCAATGTGTCATGAGGCAGATTTTTTGTCATTTTTCGCACCCCGATCCTAAAGGGCGCCAAGTTTTTATTCATCTTTTTCTAAGTATTTTATGTTTGAGAGTCCCTCAGTGCTAGTGTCCGTTTATGTTCAATGCAATATTGTGGTTCTATATCTCTGTATAATATATATTCCAAACAAAGAATATTCTTGTAAGAAATTGATCCAATGAAGTACAAAAAATGAACTCTAATCTATGGATAATAATATTTAACCAACATCTGCAACCGCAAAACAAATAACTTGGTGTATCAACTAAGGTGTACTTCATGTTATGCAAAATATAATAGGTCTTACAGGTTCTTTAAGACAGTGAATGAACAATCATCGTTTTGACATAAATCACAAATACCCGGACAAGCCTGTACCCCATCCGTGTTGGCAAACTGCCACGCCACCAAAATATTTAAGAGCATTTATCAAACAGTGCAACAGTTCCCAACTCAGTGGGCCCAACAATGACTTTTCAAGTCAAGATTACCGCGAAGAATTAACAGAAGATAGTTTCTTTTTTCCTAAAATATCAACACATTATTATTATTATTATTTCAATTTGTACTTATATATATTTATTTTATTTCTATTTTATTATTTTTACCCTTTTTTCAATTAATATTAAATATTTACATTACCCGTATCTATATTGTATATCCACAGCCAAAACATTGAGAAATTTAACTCTACTCCTACAATCTTTTTTTTTATGTTCTTAGCTAAAATTATGAAAATAGAATACATAAAGGAAATATTTATATACTAATTAATAACCTCCGCCATATTGATGGGTACGCAGGCTATGGCACCAGCATTGTCTGATCTAATTGAATAATGACGGGGCGGACAGGAATTTAATCCTAACCGGGTGTTCTGGTAGTGTTTTTTTCTCCTACATTCTTTTTTTACGCTCTCCTACAACGCATATATGAGAACATCCCTCCTAAAGTTACACATATATCATACCTTAATATCATTAGTGTATATATACAGATATACCAGATGGGTAGTAAGTCATTGCATAGCACTTAGTTTTATATACTGTTCAATAAAAATCATTTTATTTCCAATATACAGTCTAAAGTAAAATGTGGGAACCACACACCACAAAAACAACAAAAATAGTAAATATAAACATTTGTCCCATTTGACCTTGTTTCCGAGTTACAATCAAGTGGTCCCACCAGACCATTTATATAGCAAACTAGATATATCTCGACCTGTTGACTAGAGGTATGGTCGTTGGAACCTAATAGCTGTCCTGCGTTCTCCCCAGACTTAATTCCATTAGATTTTTTTATTTGTGGGGCCACTTGAAACCAATTGTTTACTCAACGTTCATTGCCAGCATTGAAATATTTCGTCAACGTATACAAGAAGGCTGCTAAAGAATTTTTTTTTTAACATAAGGATGCACCTTTTGGAAAGCCGGGACTCGTTGCAGATGTTCAGAAATCCCACATTATTAAAAAATTGGTTAATTATTTCAAAATATAGTTAAATCGGTGGCCACGCCCTAATTTCGTATTGGACTAGAATGCCATTTACGGGGAGATCAGGGTTTGACCCTGGTTGGCTGCACTGAGGGTGTTTTTTCCTAAATGATTTTCCACTCTCTCTCTACTCAAATGCTGTTCAATTTCCTCTAAACTAAGCTTTGATAATTCCTAACCAATTAGTACATAAATCTGAACAGGTAGTAAGACGCAGTGTTAAAACAATGAAAATAAAAGAGAAACGTATCAACATGTTTCTATAGCATTTAAAATGTTACACCCTGCAGGTGATATATTATATTAGTCCTTATATAAAAGTAAATAGTTATAAATATGGTTCCATCCTTCCTCAAACAAATAAGATGTAAATTTCTAACAGCGTCTCAATCAAATATTTTAAGACTCTTGATGATTGTTTAAATGTTAATAAGATTCAGAACTGCCATTCTCGTAATAAATACCGAGGTGTGAGAAGATATCCCTTCAAATAGACGGGACCCTCTGATGTAAATTAAGCCATTTAAATATATATTTTAAAATTAATACTGGACCATAGACAAGATAATACACCAGACTCACAGTCTTAAGGTTAAAATGAATGCATTCATTGGGGAAGCTTGAGTCATTCAACATGGGGATCGCTAGTTGCAGTCCCAAGTGACAACATCGATATCAAACAAACCATTTTAAAAAATAGTTCACTTTAAATATGTTTTAGTAGAGAACAGACAAAAACCGCCTTCTAGTGTCAATAAACAGGCTTTCATAAAGTCAGGTTAAGATAACGGCACAGCTCTCCCTTCCCATAACCAACCCCTTAAACGAGCGTATTCAGATTGTAAATTTCAACTAAAACGTAGAATATAATATTTTTTTTTTCAAGGGAATGTTTGCAAATGTTCTAGTTGTAAACAATCTTCAAATATCGTCAAATAGTTACTTATTTTAATAGGTTTGTTCGTTGAAAGGGGTTAAGAGGGTGAGTTGAAAGGGGTGCGGGATTGCTGGTACCTAAACCATTGTGTTCGGACCACCACAACGGACAATTTGAAAGGTAGTTGTTTCCCTTGTAAGTGTTGTTATCACTGAAGACTGGAAATATAGTATGATTTGGGTAGGAAGAACAGTATAAATTAGATACTAAAGTTACTAAAACAGTTTTAATATATTTATATATCAAATCATGTTATCTGCAGGTATCACTTTTGATAGATATTATTAATAACTATAAAATAACACAAATGGTATATTAAAATGTTGTCAAGGTTGATCGCAAATAAATATTTTTGAATTTTCTCTAATTTTCTTCCAACCAAAATCAGTGTAAAGTACTCCTCAGCGCTTAAGTTCTCAACCTGGCTCAAGGACCGCAACGATACTCTCGTAAGGCTGAATGTCTGGTGTATGTCTTGTCTGAGTCTGGCCACATGACTCGAACTCGATACCTTAAACTTAACGCACCCCGTCTCACAGGTTAGATTCCCGTGACATTTTTCAGCATTAAATATATATGAACGTCAGTCATCCCCACCAAATATTAGTTTTAATGGATTGTATGACTTGAGTTAGTCTGAGAGTGAAGTCCTAATGCAGCCCAATATATAGAAATTCTGCGTTAACCATTTTACTACTATAAAGCCACATGGCTGACTCATTCACTGACATTAATGTTTACCCACTTCCAGGTGAGATAGAAACTCGATATTTGGCTAGCTTCTAGCTTCTAGCCTGTAACCGACGGTAAAATTAAAAAAAAAAATTAACCCCCCCAAAAATTTCAAAATGGTGGAGAAACTTTAAAGATAGTTCGGACCTTTCTTTGGGGGTCTCTTGTGGACAAACGGTAAGACTTATCAAAAAACGGCTCTGTAATTGCATTTTTTTACATTCACTTGCAAAGAAGACTCAAAGGAGGTTAGGGGGTGGAGGACCCAACGATAAAAGTGAGTACAAAATATAAATCTGAAACGTTTAAAATTACTACAGAGGTTTTGTTTTTACGCTTCTGAATATATTTTGTGTGCAATTTCCAAGCATATGATTATATTATAAAGATACTTACAAACTAACTTAATTAGGTAAACATATTAGCCATTAATCAGTCAATAAAAAGCTTTTGGTTGCGCCTACACAAAATATAAATACTAAATCGATCTACTCATTGTCCGAGATCAAACCTAGTTCATTTAACCTTTCATCCACCTCCCTAACCATATGATAGACGCGATATCATTGTTACAGGCAAAGTTAACCAAGTTCTAGTTTATTTGACTATAACCAAAAGGTAGAGATTCAAAACCTAGTCAAATGAAATGGAGGGTTTATTTTTTGATAGTGGACAAATGTTATCAAAATTAAATCTTCATAATCCCATGTCCTTGATTTCTTCCGTTTTAATTTTAGACAGCCCGAATGGACTGTAAGGTGAGACGCGTTTGGTACTATGATAAATTTAATGTTTCTTAGCTCATAAAATCCATTGTTATCGTTCAAAAGTCATCCACTTTTCGGTCGGATAAACCACAAATATTTATCTACTGGTGTCAAGTGTATGTTGTTTTTTTCTAAATGGCCTGTAAAATTTTTATGCTGCCCATGTTGTAAGTTACATTGCTTTCGAAAATCGCCATGTTTGTTTGTTTAAAACTAGTGACCTACATAATCTTTATGTTCCCCTATTACACATTGCGTGCTAAAATTTACAAGAAAGAAAGAGAGAGCCGGCCTTTCATCAACGTGTTCTCTGCGACAGGACTGTGGGGGGAAAAAAGCAGGTTGGTTCACTCTGCCCCAGTGGTACCAATCGAAGACAATATATTCTCATCGTCTGTCTGAGTCAACTAAGAGCGTGAATCAATTTATTTGGCACAGATATAGAGTAGAATCCTCTTATGTAGTAACTGAATTTATTAACTTTTGACAATTATGTTCGTATTGTTTTCCAATTTACCATGACTCGTGATAATAGGATGGTGGAAACATTTAGAGGAAGTGTTCCTGCATTTGCGTAGAGGTATAGTGGGGAAACAATTTTATTAAAACCTGCATTATTATACTCGACCGGGATTCAAAGTATGACGTCACCGAAAAAACAAACAATGATGGCGTGATAATTATGACGTATTTATCATCCATAAGGATCAGGACTTGCACTCAGACTGCAGCTGTTTAATGTCTTCCACCTGAACAATATGGGATAGGGAGCATGTAATATCGAAGCCCTGAAAGTGCGGTAGTATTCCGCTGAATTCCGTACTGAATTTCTATTAGGGAGCGAGAAAGGTCCTAGCAATTTTGCCGGGAAAGCTCATTTAACATACCTTCCATGGATCATTTATATGCCATAATCGACACGGGATCGACGGATTTAATTCCCCTCAAAGGAAGTTTTGCTACAGATTTCCATCGCTCAGTAAAAATCCGCCAACCTGTATCTTGTCCTGAGGCGAGCATGCTACGCCAAGACCACTGAGGGCGTCATTTTTTTAATTATAAAACTATTTTAGGGAACCCTTAGCTGTGGCCAAGTGTTCTATGACGTTAGACTCGCAATACACTTGACAACCGTTGACTAGGAAGTCTAGGGGTTCAAAGCCCAACTGGGTACACTAGAGTTGTTTTTGTTTGAACCGTGTATATTTCACTGTGATTTTCCCACAATAGCTATACTCTAATGCTGGGTACTTATTCAAAGTTACGTCCCTTAACCTTTATAGTAAGTCATTAATCAATGTATTAAACGTAGATATGAAAATAGTTAATTTTAAACTAATCATTAAATATCATTTAATCTTAAACCAAACTTTTAGCTATTTATTTTAAAACTCTAGACACAAAATTAAAGGCTCTTGGGACCTGGGACTTCACTTAATTGAAACTTCAACTCACCTCAACTTCACTTCACCTTAGTCTACTCAATATAATCTTTAAAAAAAATTAAAAATATGTAATGGTTAGGGATTTAATCCTTCATTTATAAAAATGAATGGTCTAGTCCCCCCGATGCCCATGGAAAATATTCTTGAACTGTTAATATTACAATATATAGGAAATTAAAATAAATGTTTTGACTTGAAACAATATTTTATTTATTTTAAACAAAAATATATTTTTGGCATAATAACTTTAAAAATAGCGACATTGACTCGCTTTTTTTTTCCATCCCACCGTATGGTCATTCGAAAATGATAAATATCACCTTTGTTTGAGTTTGTAATATCTTGGCGGGAAATTTTACATAAGTTGGGGTAAGGGTGTTAAGTTGGATAATATAGCAAGTGACGATATCTCAGCATCGACCGATAAGAAAGCAAGCGTGTCATTATTTGAGATTACCTGACCCTCTGCCTCGGTCTGGCATATTATGTTCTGCTAGTTGGTGTTGTTTTTACGATCAGTACAATCAAAACAAGAAATTTCTTGAAATAGACATTTAAAATCAAAATTTATTGATCAATTTGGATACATTAATAAAAATTAATGAGTAGAGTTAGGTTAAAAAAAACTATATTGTGTACCACAAAGAGAAATAAAATCAAATTATCGAGGTGTAAAAAGAAATTATGTATCTTTACCACTTTAAAACTGCTTTTACATTAAAATTTATTTTTCTTTAATGCATTATGAATATCTTAATGTGTACATCTCACATGCATATCTAGTTATTACTAAATTTAAGCTTCAAACATTAATTACTTTAACTTAACAATGGTACAAGAAAGCATAAAATAGAAAGTTTGAACACTTATAACATGTAAATTGTATTAATTTTAAATAATTGTGTCTCTATTTATAGCTTATAAAATATACACTTGTTAAAATTGTGTAATAATTTTGTTTATTGTCAAATGACCTTAACGATCTTGTCCACGGAACTAAGTCCATAGTCACGGCCTTCCCGATTGCTCAGCCATCTATATTGTAATCTCACACCTCTAGGCCTCTTGCCTTCTTGCCAAGAAACACAATAAATTATTCATTGCCATTTGTGTGATGGAAGATCGCAATGAAACAGAGAGAGCTATACCCTCTTTATCCCTATCTTTGTCATCAAAAACACAAGACAGTTTAATAGACCTCCAACGAGTCTCTTCACTTCCAAACTCTCCTTGATGGCCTTGTTATTATTTACTTAACATCTTACTAACAACGAGATCATAGAACGGAAAAAAAGAAAGAAAAAAAGGTTTTTGGGACCATGCCCGCAGTAATATTATCAGAATAAAATGTGGGATCTTCATTTTGGATGGAGGCCGCATAAACAAATGTTGGTTGAAAATTTCCGTTGGGCAATATTTTTGTAAATTTATATAATATCGTCATGTCTTTGTGTGTATAGTAAAGTTCTGGTAAGAAGAACCTTTTAGAAAATAAGATTTTTTTCTCTTTAAATATTGATAGCAAAATTATATCTTCTTTATTTTTATTTCCTTGTCCTTATTTTGATAGAAGCTTAGTGTTCTATGACGACATGCCTCTGTGTTATTATTGATGTTACACCATTTTCAGATCGTATTTATGATAAGATGATATTCTGTTGAAAACATATTATAAGAAAGTTTGTGAAAATTTTATGGTCTTAATATGTAAATATTTTTTGTAGGATAATCATACTGCCTGTTAAGAATACAGTAATGTTCTTGTCATTACTACAGTTTTAAGATATCTACCTTTTAACCTATGATGACGCAAGCAAACCCACGCTAGTTTTCACTAAGCATCCACTTAGTCAAGCTCTTTCATACCGCCCTATATGTAGAGAGAATAGTCGTTGTTCATGTGGTTTAAGATGTGAGTCTCTCAATGAATATCGACATTTTGAAAAATCTAATCTAGTATCTAGATCGATTGCTATAATATAACAATTTAAAATACTGATGAACTATTAAACAAACAGCCATCATATTTAAACGTATAGCCAAATGTAAAAACCATGTGTGTTGTACATATATCGTTAGGCCTAGATTCAAATAATTTCCCTGGCAAATTTCATAAAAATTTGTCTACGAATTTTACAGTTTTTACAGAATAAATATCCGGACAGACAGATTAAATTCCAAAGGAATAAGTTAAAAAAAGACCTCACTACGCTCGATAGATTAATGATGTTAGTTTATTGGTATTGATACAATATATCAAAAGCAACCACTCTAGAATACATTACTTGATGTATGGGATATGTTGATATATTTTGAAAAATAAATCATACACACCATTTTTGTTTCTTTTTTTTTTATCTAGAACTACATTTTATAATAATAATCCTATTTCTGTTTATCTGATTGGTTTGAATTTCAATAAGGTTCAATTCTTATATTAGATTAAGATAATAAAAATATATTGGACTCTATTTATTGAAATGTGCGACCTTTATTGTGTTTCTATACACATCTACACCGTATAGACTATAGATTAGAACATCGGGAAAATGCACAAATAACATCTCTCTTTTGAGTTTTTTATGAAGTTCAAACGATGCAAATATCACGCTTCTATTTCAAAAAATATAAAATTAGATGTAGGTTTCAGTAAAAATGTCTACATTTGAACTAATTTTATTGACGCATATCGGTGGAATACTTTAGCGTAGTTAGTAAAAATTCGTACAATCTGAACGCGGGATTTTTTTATTTGTTTTTTTATCAATACGTCTTACTACCTGTTCAGACTATACGCACATAAGATAATAACTCTTTAATGAGATAGGAATGAGAAAGGAAGCGTTTTAGAGGTAATCTACCCGCATTTTCGTGGGAAGGAGAGGTGGGAAAACACCCACAATGGACCTGACCAGGATTAGAGTCCAATTCACGCCGTCGTCATCATCAGGCCATTTTAACACGAGAGTGACCCCTTAGACAATCAACCACTGAAACGGATTCCGAACGTATAGAAGTCAAAGCATTCACCTTGTGACATGGCGCATCTAAAATGCATGTCAGAAACAGAATGTATAAGAACACATTTATTGCTGCAGATATTTCATAGATGACAGCGAGGTAAACTCATACATAAATATCACACCCTGTCACGAAACCCTGTGGTATTGAACCAAGTACTCTTGACTCTGGAGACAGTCATTCTAAGCGTTGACCTACAAAGAAACAAGATATAGTGAAATAGGAGGTATTTAAAATTTTAAACGCATTGTTTTTTAAAGTGGTACTTTGGCGTTTCCTCGAATTTATAAGGTTGGCCATAGTGTTGATAGAGCCTTACGTATGTTTGTATGTATTGTGTGACCTAACAACTATTTTGAGGTTAAGTGTTGGACGAATGCGGTGATTTATACCGCTCTTAACATCGTGCAGCTTTTCCCTGGTGGTTTCGGGGTTTCTTAGGAAATGAAAAAAATATATATTCCCTCCTTATGTTAGTGTCAGGGATCATGGGCTTGTTCCTGTTTTACATCAGTAAGGGGACATTAAGCTTGATTAAAAAATCTTTTGTAACGGTGGTATATCCAGGATCTTACGTCTGAGAGGCTCAAAACCACAAGTTTTTTTAATATTGGATGGTTCTAGAATGTACTAATTACACTAATGTACCAGATATTAGAAAGGTTTGATTTATAGAAAGTGCTCCTGCATTTGTGTGGAGATAGAGTGGAAAAACATTTAGGAAAACTACTCTTAGTGCACCTAACCGGGATCGAGCCTTGATCTCCCTGTCTTCGACCGTCTAGTCTGTTGTGAGAGTAACGCCATAGACCATGCTGCCCCTGAATCGGGATATGTTTATGTTCTAGTCTAACGAGATTGGAGGGACTTTAATAGCGACTTGAAATAATTTTGTAAACATTTTCACGTGGCTGAAGTTGCTCTTATTACCAAATATGTTTTATTATATTTTTAATAATATTATTACGAATTACACTGATGTCTGATATGATTTTGGTTGGCAGAATCGTTTATAAATCAGGCTTCTATAAAAATATATCAGTTATAATAATAATCATTATTACCCCTGATTCGGTGGTTGAATAGTCTAAGGCGTCACTCTTGCGATAATCTGGACTACAGATGGTGGGAATATTGGGTTTTGAATCCTTGTCAGATGGAATAAGAGTGAGTTTGATTAATCATTTTCCACACACACACTCTCTCTCTCTCTCTCTTTCCCACGTAAATGCTGGTATACTTAATATATATTCAACCTTATTTATCATTTAAAGCTTAGTAAAATTAGTAGACCTACATAATATGCGTATATCTCTAACGGGTAGTGAAATGAGGTGACCAAAAAAAAGACATGTTTTCAATATTATTGGTATCATTGTGTAGGTATTTAAAATATATATCAATAATGAGTGATGCAGATAGCGTGACTTAACGTATGATTACTCGACAGTATATATAGTAACTTTTATATCTTCCAGAAAAGACGTTGACAAAAGAGTTCAGGATACGAATCCATGATGTATTACATTATAGTGTGAGTTTCCCTCGTGTTAATTCTGCTGTGGTTTCCTAAATGTTTCACTTTTAATATCTGTCTTACCATCCGTCCGGGCAATCCACATTTAATTACGCTAAAGGTATAGTTATGAGTAAGGTTCAACTTTAGAATAAATGTACTCGCGTTTTCTTGAAGATGGGGCTGGGAAACAATTGAGATAAAACCCACCTTCAGTACACACGTCCAAGATACGAATACTGACCTTCTTGGACCGGAAAATAAACATTATAAACAAGCTTTATACTTTTTTCC
This sequence comes from Timema shepardi, assembly GCA_902151425.1. Classification (NCBI taxonomy): domain Eukaryota; kingdom Metazoa; phylum Arthropoda; class Insecta; order Phasmatodea; family Timematidae; genus Timema; species Timema shepardi. Next base: position 12,396 of record CABFVX010005407.1, read on the forward strand.
ACGCCCTCAACGATTCTGATCATATTTTTTAAATAATTAATGTGTTAAATTTACTTATAATACGTTCAATTAAGGGCTTATTTTGTTTTCTCCGTGTCTCACTACCCATTCAAGCTACACGCATCTAAATTGATTAATTTGATTGGTATCTTAGATGTATAATTTAGTGGAAAAGCACCCTCATTTGCGTGGAGAGATAGTTGTAAGCCATTGAGAGATACTCATCTTCAGTATACCCAACCGATATTCAAACGCGGACCTCCCCGCCCTCGGCAAACCGGATTAGATGCGCCCAAATGTTTACCAGTGTGGTTTATTTCATGATATCATTATTACTCATGTCCAATAAAGTAGACAAATTATCCACATTAGGTATATCAAATATCACTCAGAAACACTAAACGAGAAAATCGTAGGTACCTCTACAAAATACTTAATTTTACATAAGATATATTTCGACGACATAATATTAATATGGTATGAGAGAATCTTCACTGAATTAATTACCTTGTATATTCTCAAAAAAAACTATTCGCAAGTTGCGATGCTTAATTTTACAACGGGTGACCTGGCGGTCTAGGGGTAGGGTGTCAGACTTCTGTGCTGAGGGTCCAGGGTTCAATCCCCGGTCCCGGAACAGATTTATCTACTTGCCAAAACCCTTCCTTCACCTTTGACAAGACGTGTATTAATCACAACTTGTGAATGTGGGGAATGCCAGGCCTCCACTGCGGTTCGGATCCCACGTTAAACTGTAGGTCCTCCATTTCATCTCACAATCAACCTACCATTACACATTAGCGTAAGTGCGTATAACCATAAGTGCGTATAACCCGAACGGGTAGTAAGACGCGGTGCTAATAATAATAATAATAATAATAATAATAATAATAATAATAATTTTACAACGAACTTTTTTTAAATCTCGCAACGTTAAGGGTGCAACCTACTTAGAGGCCTTCACAATACGGTATTTATTATTGACAGTTTCTGAACCTTAAAGACTATTTAAACAAAGCTAAATTATCTTAAAATTATCTATTGTGCCTAAGAATATGGTTCTATTTGTTTAAGGAAGGCTGTATTTATGTTTCTAACCATTCACTTTGACCCCAGAACTAAAATATTTCACGTGAAACGTTGTTAAAAACGAATTAGTTTAACGTTTTTTTACAAATAAAACTTAAATAAAGGTTTTTAATCCTATAGAACAATGTTAACCAGCGCGTAAGACTTTCGGTGCAACGTAGGATTATCCTGGTTAAAATATACGAATCGTTGGGACCAGATTGGTAATAGGACGTCTGGCTCAGGTGTGAAAACACCTGTTAATCTTACCTTGTGCGTTGATTTACTTCTGACTAGCCAATCTTATTTCACTAACCTGATAGTTATGTTAGACTAGGTCTGTATAAATGGATGGATGTCACCTAATGGTTAGGTTAAATTAGATTACGATAGGACAGATCTGAAAAAATTTAGGTAGTTAGGTTAGGTTGGATTAGATTTTGTTAAATAAAGTTTGCAGAAGAGAAAGGAATAATTCTGTTTATCCTTATTCCGTACGTCCTATCTCGGTTGGTCCAAAATAAATCCCATTTACTTACAGTTCCAAACGTACCTTATGAATTTATACAAACGGGTTGCTTTTCGGGGGAGGGGAAGTTTAAGGGGTGCCAAACGTCCCTATGGCTGTTTCCCAAAGTTTCGTCAGTTATGTACTTAACCCTTTCTAGGCCATGCGTACCCCTCCTACCTCTTTATGAAAAATAGAAATCAAAAACCTTATATTTTATAAAGTATAAACAGTCGTTTCAAAATTTAATAAAGCATAAGTGTTGACACTATCTATGCCAACATGCGACGATGGGTCAGTCGGTACAGCGCGCTTGCGGACTGAAGCCATGGAGTTTTTTTAGTAGTTATATACAGAAGGTCATGACAGAGGTAGGGAAAGGCTTATAAAAGTTAGTGAAACCACGTCAAAATAAGCACTAGCTTATTAATAATACAAAAAAAATTGCTATGATTAATAATACTCAGCAGTGGGCTGCGCATACTCCTGGAGGTAAGCGTGCCACATTTAGGAAAACACTTCAATTGGGGCATGTTGATACCTTTCATCACTATTTTTAGCGCGAGCTATAATATTTTTAAATACCAAGCCACTTTGTAAGTAATGCGGGATTTCTGGACGTCTGCAACGTAAGTGACCCCCTTAAGTAGCATACCAATTTTACACCAGTTCCGTGGAGGGCACTGGACTCTCAAAGATATGGGGCACACAGCCATTGAAACAGTAGATAAATAATAGGTGAGAGAAGAGGTAGTTATTGTCGACTACAGTCATCACCAGTAGCTCCGTCTTTCAAAGGCGCTCAACACATAGCCTCTCTGACAGGCTACTAACTGTGGCCAAGCGCTCAACATATAGCCTCGCTGACAGGTCGCAAACCATGTGCCATACGTTATTGCACTAAAAGAATGACATGGAACTAGTTCACTGGAATGCTGCTGCATTTGTTAGAACGTTAAACTACCACGTGTTTGTGGTTTTTAGAGTAATAATCATGGTGTAGTATAGTGGTGATGATATGACTGTATCGTGCAATAGGAACTGATATTTACTGAAACGTCTGAATATAAAATAAATTAGTATCTATTGCTCCTCCTCTTGACGAATTGTTTCAAGATAGGGGGAAAGGGATGGACTATTTCCATGTTTATGGAGTCTTAGTTTCATCACAGGGGTGTCTAAAAATATAAAATTACAAAATTTGGGCGTATGCTCGTCCTAGTTCATTTTATTTTCAACGCACAACGCTTTTCTACTCGTCTGGGATATTCACATTTAATTATATTAACTGGATAGGTATGATGGAGGGTTGATTTAGAAGAAATGTACACGAACATACGTGAAGGTAAGGTGAAAAAAAAAACTTCGTAAATCCAACCGTTATTCGAACCCCAATTTCCCTCATTATCGGCAAACTAAACTAAGCCAATTTTTGACGTTTATTTCGCGTAATTAATGATTTTGGTGGTGATCTTAATAAATACTATTATATTTCAAACGTTACGGGATGGGTGTTTGCTGGTAATTATCCTGGCTTAAATTAAATTAGTTTATTTACTTACTTGAGGTATTTAACGAAGACTTTCTGAACCGACTGATTATATACAAGTGAACGAGAATTTCTATGGGCGAGAGTGAAAGGGCCATAAAGTTTGCTGGTAAAAGTTTTTTCATATATCTTCTAGGGTTCTTTTATATGCCACAATTAACATGGGACAAACGACTTTACTTCCCTTCTGAAGGAAGATGTGTTGGAGACTTTTATCGCTTTAAGAAACATCCATCGACCCCAGTTGGGTTTGAACCCACAAACGTCGGGTCTCGAGACAAGCACTATACTTCAAGACCACCGATATCGACATTTAAGTTAGTAAGTCATTTGCTGATTCAAGCATGTATTAAGAAAACTGACGTTAAATATGACATATTTCTAAATCGGGACCCCATGATAAAGTATTAAGTAAGGTGTGTATATTTAACACAAATGTTTACTCATTCTAAGAGATTAAGGGTACGATCCGTCCCCGAAATAAGACATATGTCACCGCCTGATTTTACCCCTACTTGTTAATAAAATTATTGCTTTTTGAAATTCATACTGATCAAATAAGAATGTTATAATAAAGTAAGTTTATAAAAAGTGTATTTGCTTAAAATCTGGAAGAAAAAAAATAAGCGAGGAAAAGCTAATTTATAATTCATCCCGACTTTTTCTTAATATATATTATTATATTATATATTTATTTGTGTATTATATATCATAGACCTGTCCAATAATACGAAATAAATGCTATCTATCTTCTCCGGCAACCAACCATCAGTGATTTTATAACGGATATCCCTGAAGATGCCAAGAAAAAAAATGAGCACTTGAGTTTAATGAGTGAAAGAGCAAGGCCGTAGAAAGAAAGTGGGTAAGTTTCAGGAGATGTCCGAACCCCCATAAAATCTTAGGAAGGATGTGTCCATGTATATTAAAACTTTTATTGGCTGAAGATGTAGTAAAATTTTCTAGCCGACTCCATCTCATTACCGCTAGTAAAACTACCCTTTTACGCCCTCGTTATAGAGAGCCGTAGCTAAGAGGAAGATCAAAAGTAATTAAATGGGAGGGAAAAAAAAAGTGAAAATCGCAATGTGGAAAATAATCCCCAGCGTATAACAAAACTATATTCAAATCCAGTAAAATCCCGATTCCTAGGAACAAAACATAATTTAATAAACTATAAATATTGACCCTATATGCCCTTCATTGGGAGAAAGTTATAAAAGCTAAGACCAACTTTTAAGTTAAGTTTTAAGTCAGTCATTTTTATAATCAGGCCATGTAAGACGTGGCTAAATGTTGTAGACAGATGTGTGAAAAGAGAATTATTAAGAGTTTTAAGAATAAAAGATCATGTATGACTCGGTGTATGGATGTTGTTAAAGCGAAGGGAGTAGGCTTATGAAAGTATTGATAAGTGTGGAGTAAGTTAGTGAGGATGGACTATGTACGGAGATGTTGTTTGAGCAGGATGTATTCTTGCCTACCCCGTAAGGCAACAAACAAATTTTGCCCCCCAAAACAAGTATGAAGTCTTATTTGTCTTGTCAAATAATCTACTGATAAACATTTTAAACAAAATCGTTAAGAGTCATTTTTTAAAACTTTGTAATCAAAATTTACACATAAGTAAGTCACCAGTTCAAGGGCTAGTATCAAAATAAAATATTGAGGTATTGCCCTATTACATCTAGATATCAAGTTTGAACAAAATTAATTAAACCGTTTCAGATATGTAGCCAGGGAAAGATAGAATTTTAAAATCCAATTTGTCGGGTCCGGACACATCTAAAACGTAAATATTCATCATAATCTAGGGGCAGAAAATTTTCATGATTGTAATACTTTCTCTTGAAATGCTAAAGTAAAAATGTAGTTTGAATTACCACTGTAAAAAGGGGAAGCCCAAATTCCACCAAGTATTAATTTTAACCACCGTGCAGGTAATAGAACCAGGGATCCTTTACTTATTAGGTAGACACACTCACAACTGAGATAATATGGAGGAGGCCCTCTATATAAATAAACACCCAAGTTAATAGTGGGGATTTATGTGACGAGAGAAAAGGTAGGTGTTTTTGCGGTTTTTTATAACAAAACTTTTTTTGGTCAAAATAAATCAAACATTTCTCAAGTATAAATATAGAGTTTAATTTTCTTCAAATGTTGATATAAACAGTTCTTGAATATCTGTAAGGGGTGTACTGAAATTTAATTACAATTTTTTCTCTCAATTTAAAAAGTTTCTTATCTAATGCTGCTAGACTCATGACAGATTTTCAACAACTGTTGATATCACATTTTTAAGAAAAATAAACTCTATTTTTCCAATAGAGATTTTTTTTATTTGGCCAAAGAAATATTTTGCTATTAAAACTTTAAAAACACCTTTTCTCGCGTGCCTTAAATTCCCACCTTAATATTAAGACAACCAAATTGACATTGGAATAAAACATAAATCAAAATATCATAAACATATTTAGTTAAAGTTTAAAACCTACAAACCTACAAAACAAGCTATCGACATTATTTTTCTTCAATAATTACCTAACAAAAATGTGTTTATTCGTATTTTTATTGGTGTTCCATTTACAAAGTCTGGAAAATAAATCTTTAGAACGGATTCTCTTCTAGTGGTCACCCCTCTTTTTCTTCACTGATGTGCTCAATAACACATTTTACCCCTGACTTCCGCCATAAATACGAAGTAGTCCCAATGGTTTATTATAAACTATACACTTTTACCGCAACACTAAAGGTTTATTTGCTATTTATTTATTTTATGACTTTAAGAAATGGTGTCTTGCAAATACTGGGATATTGAATGGGAATAATGGGGTGAAGCAGTGTTTGGGTGGTTAAAATAGTTGAGGTAGTCGGAGGCGAATCGCAAGGGAAGTCTACCCTCTCCCCCCACCTCCATTTGAGCTAAAATTCCAGCCGTAACCCAGTGCTGGGCGGTACCCAGAGCCCCAAAGACCTAGTTCGGATGTTTGTACCATAGCCTGCTTGTTGTAAACTAGACCTAGTGGTGGGGGATATGGGGGAGTGAGATGGCACACACGCCCGAATGTTAACACATTAGCTGAGGTCATCCAGCCAGCCCTATGGCTTCCTGGGTCGCTGAACGCTTCCTCATTAACACCATTAATAGTATACCACATCAGACACGCTCCTAGACGAGATGTTGAGATTACTGACGCTGACTCTTGACTTGGCCCTCGGTGATATTAATACCATTAATAGTATACCACATCAGACCCGCTCCTAGACGAGATGTTGAGATTACTGACGCTGACTCTCGACTTGGCCCTCGGTGATATTAATACCATTAATAGTATACCACATCAGACACGCTCCTAGACTAGATGTTGAGATTACTGACGCTGAACTCTCAACCTGGCCCTCGGTGATATTAATACCATTAATAGTATACCACATCAGACACGCTCCTAGACTAAATGTTGAGATTACTGACGCTGACTCTTGACTTGGCCCTCGGTGATATTAACATCATTAATAGTATACCACATCAGACACGCTCCTAGACTAGATGTTGAGATTACTGACGCTGACTCTTGACTTGGCCCTCGGTGATATATAACACCATTATTAGTATACCTCCCACTTAGGTGGCTGCATGGTCTAAGGCGATACTCTCACAATAAACTGGACTGATGACTACGGGGAGAGCGTGGTTCGATAAAGGTAGGGTGTACTGAAGGTGGTTTTTCCTAATTGGTTTCCCTCTCTTTCCACTCAAATGCGGGTACACTTCCTTTATATTCAAAATACTTCATCCTTAGCTCATAAGTGTTTTCCAAACTATAGATGATGACCCTGATTTTGGTTATGGTATGTTTAAGGTTGAGTCGCAGTGCTTATAGAGGTTTTAGTTTTAAACTTAGATGACCTGGTGGTCTAGGAGTAAGTTGTCGGACTTCTGTGTTGGGAGTCCGAGATTCAATCATTGGTCCCGGCACAGATTTATATTATTGCCAAACCCTTCCTTCACCTCTGGCAAGACGTGTATAAATCACAACTTGTGAATGTGTGGAGTGCCAGGCCTCCACCGTGGTTCGGAGCCCACGTTAAACTGTAGGTCCTCCATTTCATCTCACAATCACCCTACCATTACACATTATCGTAAGTGAGTACAACCCGAACGGGTAGTAAGACGCGGTGCTAATATGTACTACTTTTTAAGTAATTTTAATGACTATCGGATGGCCAAAAAATCAGATAGAATTGCAAGGGGTTTACGTTTTAAGATAATGATGTTTAGGTTCCTTTTGCTTATACAACTCTTTAATTAAGCTTGCTGACTAATTAATTTGATACAACAGTCTTGTGTTTGGGTGAGTGACATATCATAACTTAAAAACACCTTCTGGGCTCGTTAATTCTCTTTTGAGATATCTTAGTAGCTTTCGTATAATAACTATAAAAGTAACTAAAAGTAATTAAAACAAACATCGGTAGACACAGGGGCTTAACTTCATGTTAGCTTGGTTTGGTTTGTGGGTGATGGGGGGCTGGCGGGGGTCATGATTCAAATTTCGGCTGGGTGTACTAGGGATAATTTTTTCAAAAATTGTTTTTTACCTAGCCCTTCACGCAAGTAAGGGTACATTTTCTCTCATTTCTACCTACCCCCACTAGTGTAGTTAAATGCGAATAGACCGGATGAGCATTAAATTTAAGTTAATTTTAAAAACTAGTATTTAAACGCTTGTAGATTGTCAAAGAATCGCTATGATCTCACAGACAAAAAATTGGGGTTAAAACATGTAAATGGTTAGAAGCCATTAGTGTAATCTTTCGTGTAGATATTTATAAATCGTAAAGGAATATTAAAATGGATTGATAATTAACGATTTGCATGAAAAATACCACGAAAGCATTGGAATGCGAATGCATGAGTTAGTCCTTTGTTGCGTTTCCTCTGGCGTATAAATCCCCAATCACCGCTCAAACTAGTTTATAATCTATTTCTACTCACTACAGAAAGAGATCAACAATTTACTTCCTTGTAGTGAATCACTTTTCTATAGAAGAACACTACGCCCTGGCATCGTAACATACATTCCTGATTCCATTCAATAAAAACTTTAATACAAACTTATTCTATTTTGTATCTTACATTTTATAAGCGGTATGACCCGCACTAGTGGCCTCGCAGTCTAATCGTCAGGCTCGTTTAGTCTGTTGATGGAGAGGTAGGAGTATGAACATTGACCAAATATATCCTGTGTGTGTGTGTGTGTGTGTGTGTGTGTGTGTGTGTGTGTGTGTGTGTGTGTGTGTGTGTGTGATTTCCTAAAAGATTTACCACTCTCCTTGAACACAAATGCGGGTAGCTTATCAATAAGTGCTTCCTTCGTCATCCCTGCCCATTAGTGTAGTTATAATATGTTAGTGGATAACCTGCACAGGTAGTAAGACATGGTGATTTTAAAAAGGTGTAATTAAATTTGTATAGCCAAGACAGGTAAGTGTAGGGATCAGGGTAGTTACAAGGAAATGTACCCTTATTAGCGATTAAGGAAGACAAAAAAATCACACGTGAAAAAAAAAATCTAAGTTCGCCCAGTCGGCACTATAGCCTCAACCTATTATATCAGCGTTAAGACTAAGCGCAACTATAATCTTCTACCTAAGACCATTTCGCCACCACTTAAGGTTTATTTAATTGTTCATAAACTAAAAAAAAGAGTAAATTCTAGATCAGAACCCTAAATCCATCAAGATATTAAAAAACTATACTTTTAATTTAAATTTAAGAACGTTGCCTACCTGGGACGTAGCGTTAATGTTCATGTATTTACGTTTTACTAGGCGGGTTTTTAAGATGTAAAATTAAAATAAAAGCGACACATTCTTAAATAATTATAAGATTAATAAATCATCACAACATAATTGTTTCAATCTTGAAGTAGTTGTTGTTTTTTAAACATATGTTTTAATCGTGTTCAACTTAGGCTATTTGTTTTTACTCGTGAAAATACTAGTTGGAATCTTCCTGCCAGGATTTATATTTTTAAAAATCTGTGGAAGCATATGTATATTTATAATATAAAACAAGAATAATATAATTTTGAAATTCAAATCAATACTGTCCAAGTGCAAATAGTAGAGTTGGTGTTTATGCTAGTCAGCGGGAGAGGGGAAGTGTTATCAATAGGTAAACAAGAGACCTAAGAGGGTGAACCGCTCATTTTCTTACCTCTCTTTCTAATTCGTATATTGGCGTGTTTGTGTTATAGTGCTCAGGTGCGTCAAGTTGAGATGCAACCCGCTTTGCAAAATATAATTCAATTTTACCAATCAGACAACACCTTACCAAACCAGTAGGATAGGGGTAGGGTGTCACATACCTAGCTCTGACACAGTAGCTTGGGGTTAAATAGCTGACTATTCGCATTGAGAGTAATATTTTTCCCATACTCTCTCGAGGAAAATGCTGCTTCACGTCTTATCACCTATCTGGACCATTTGTGTATTTACACTAATGGGGTAAGTAGTGACGAAGGTAGAATAAAAAAAACTGTACCGTATTTTGTGCGGAGGGAAAAAAACTCGGTACATTTATCTAGGATTGTCCTCCCATCCTTTCCAGCAGCATCGCACCAAACCAAGGACACACCAAGGAACGAGTAAAAATTGGTCGTTTTCCTCCAGGGACTTTAATTGTAGGGGCCTACGATCGTTTAAATGTGTGTTTTTACGGGATCAATTTGGTTGTGGCCAAAAAGTTCTTAAATTAAAGGTAAATTGTTGTTTTTTAAGAGATGGGAAGAATCCTATATTTCTCAAATTCGGATCAAATTCAAATCTTAAATTTTCTTTCGAATCTCGAATTCAAATTCGAATCCTCGAATCTTTAAAATGTACAATATCTAAAAGTGGAAATATTTAAAATTAACTTTTAAAAAAGTATTTTAAGGCTTAGTGTTGGGACTTGACTAATTTCACCCACTCAATAGAGCACTCACTTTGTAGGGGAACCTTGACAAACAAAAATACACAATGCCTTCTAAATGTTCAATTGTGTTTTGTTTAACTTAATACAGGCCTACTTTGTTCTACATAATGAATAAAGAATTATGACTTCTGCTATTAATAATTAACAACAAAGAAAAACAATCATTCATAATGTTACTTTATTTTTAAAATTAAAATAATGTATTTAAACCATTAAATTATGTTGTTTTTATTACCATTTCCAATTGGTTATGTACTCCGTAATGTTTTTGAAGTTCGAGTAAAGACTTAAAGATAATTTTTTAGTGGTATTTCTTTAGCGTTTGTCTGAAACACTTCGTCAATTCGTGTTTGTTAGCTTCCAATTTGATTGGACGTTGAAATGTCATAATTTAACGTCAGTATTTATAAAATAGCCCCGTTAATTAAAAATAATTATGATACGTGATAAATGCAGACAAAAGCATTTCTCATTCGTAGTGGACTTTGAGGTTACATGAGTGGCGAAACACCAATACCTGCAGAAGAAGCAGATAATATAAAATGGCAGGAATCTGACATACATGCCAGGTGAGATCTAATAAAAAATACTCTAACGACCTGAGACAGGTGGAAAATTGTGACACACCTAAGTCATTATGGGACCAATTGAAAAGCTTATACCAAAGTCAAGGTCCTGCTCGTAAAGCCATACTACAAAAACAACTAGTCCTACACAAGAAGAAGGACAACGATGGTATGAGTATCTATGTAGATGAGTTTAGAAATGCGGTGGATAAGCTCTAAGACATAGGAATAGAGATAAACGGTGACCTGTTGAGCATTATGATACTCTACAGCTTGTCCTTTGCCTACGAAAATTCCCGCATAGAAATTGAAAGTATTGATAATGTACCGACTTCCAGCGGATTAAAAATTAATATTACGGAGGAAACAATTGTTATGCATAAGGATGACCTTAAATATAAACACTGTGTTAAATTTTTAGTTTAAAATGTAATAAACCTCACCGCAAAAGTTTTTATTCAGGTTAAAGTCACAAAAATGTTTGATCTGGTGAAGGTCAACAAAATAAAAATTATATTAATAACATAAGATACCAGTGCTGCAAGAAGTCTTGTCATAGGGCGGAAGATTGCTAGTTCAACAAACAGAAAAAGAAACTGGCTCTAAAATTGAAGAATGTCTTTCAATAGGCCTACATCCCTATCACCAGCTATAAAATCTATTTGGTGTTTGGATAGTGGCTCAACCTCACACATGTGCTCTGATCAAAGGAAATTTTCTAAGCTTTCCAAGCCAAATATCCTTGGCATTCTCAAACTCGTATCAGAGGAACACACTATAAGTATTACAGGTATTGGCCTAGTCGAAAATCAGCTCGATGATGATTCACTGTAACTAATGTGGATGTGTTGTTGATACCGACTGGGTACAGTGTAATAGTTGCAGTGCATAGTGGCAGGACGCATGTTCCGCTTACGAATGTAATGGACCTTACATATGTGACCACTTTTAATGACGAGTGTCGTGAACACTTGGTCGACGCTGTTCGAACTCTTGCCTGCCTAGTCGTTCAAGATTGCGCAGATTACAGTTTTGTACTAAAAATTAATCTCTACCTATTTTAAGAACTTAAGCCAAACAATGTATGCATTTTAAAGGCGCTGTTATGTTTTTAATTTTAGAATACATTTTAAAGTTATGGCCGTGTTTTCATTTAGATGCGTACTCTTAGCCGAACCTCCCTTGTGCGGATTCACTAATCAATTGAGAATCCAGAAAACAAAAACTATCGCTTTATCTGCTCAAGAAGCTGCGTGCATGGCCTTAACAGAGGCGGCCAGGCAGGCAATACTTTTGAGGCTGCTGCTGCACGACATGGTATCTTTTCAACAAACCATCCAAATCTTCAATGATAACATGCTCACCCAAAATTTGGTAAATAATTCAATAATAAGCTCACGGTAAAAGAACATTAGTATAAAATAAAACTTTATTCGGGAGAAGGTCCAAAATGGTGACAAAGTCGTGACATACAAACCTTCTTAAGCCATGGAAGTGGACATTTTTACGAAGAACAGGGTAAGCCCCCAATAGAGCACTTTGTAGTAGGTGAACCTTAACCCAGAAAAAATAAGTCCCATAATGCCCTCTATATATTCCACGGTGTTATGTTTTATTTATTTTTTTATTTTTTTGTTCTTCTTAATGAATAAAATATTTATTATGACATGTGCTATTAATTATCATCAATGGGAAAACAACCATGCATGATCTTGCTTCATGTTTCAAATATAGATTGTTATAATTTTATTTCGTGTAGTGGTTGTACTCGTCTTTGTAATCAAATTTAGTTATTATTTATTTTAATTGTGATCATTAAATGAACATTGCTACAACACAATTTTTAATACATGATTTAATTTCTTTATTTCTTTACTTTCCTGGTCCACACTTCCAGTATCTTCCACAATTTTATCACCTTTGTCCAGAATGCAAAAGAACATTCACACGGAAGCCGTAAGGCCCCTCCTCTTACTACAACCTGAACCAATCAGAGCCATCACCCCAGCACATAGCAACAGGGTTTTTATAAAGACAGGTTCGTAGAATACCACCTGTGCGACCATACTTACAATAGCCCAGGAATGCCAATGTACAAACACTACACTCATTTGGGAACATTCTTGTTCGATCCAGCCCCACCCGTGCCAGACAAACACATTCCAACCCCAGTCTAGCAAACATGAAATTAGTATATCAAAATAATTTATTTTAACCGTTAAATTTATGTTTTCATACCATTTAAAATACTTGGTCTTACAGACAAATTCTATTTTGTTTTTCATGTAGACCTATATTACATCAAAAACAAAAACGAGAACACCTTTTATATAAGTTAATTACCATAATCCCATTTTGTCTTTGTGTGTGTGTGTGTGTGTGTGTGTGTGTGTGTGTGTGTGTGTGTGTGTGTGTGTGTGTGTGTGTGTGTGTGTGTGTGTGTGTGTGTGTGTGTGTT
>CABFVX010005407.1:25962-51412 GCA_902151425.1 Timema shepardi
TGTGATTTTGTTACTCTCCCAACTAGTCAAGTCTATACCGTTCCCTTTACCAATTGATTAAAATTGTTATTTCAAGACAAAGTCTTCATAATTGTTGTATTTAAGATACTTTATTGAGATTTTTACAAATATCTCTCAAATATCATAGGATTCGAGGAAATATAATATTCAAGCATCCCATCTCAATTTTTTTTATTGATTTTCTGATTGGTTAGGACTAATATAGCTTATTTTGAAAAAAGTTTATGCCTTAACCCACGTGTCTACTGATGCAGGTGGACCCTTAACATGTCCTCAAATATGCCTTAGACCGTGGTACCACCGGTGCAGGTTGACAAAACTTTAAAATAGGGTTCTCTCGCTCAGATTGTGAACCTCTCCCTTGCACCCACTGCCCTGAATCTCATTACTAGGACGTTAGCCGGGGTAGGGAAGGGGTTTAAAGGGGGGTACTTGTGGCTGACATGTGAGGCACCGTGCTGTGCCACGAGTCAGTAGTTTGAACGTCCTGTAGAGCACGTCGCGTCATGTGGGAGTGGACCAGACATAGTGTCCCACACATATTATTAGCCGTTATTTTCACAGGGTTTGAAAGTGTAATCGTTTTGAAAATATTGTTAAAAAAAACACGAATGCCAGGCTCAACCTTCCTTTAATCGACCTGAAAAGAACGAATTCCACTAATAACATGCACTACGTTTTAACACCATGGTTATTAACGTCTTAATCTAAGAGCGAGAGAAAGTAATGTATTAGATTAATAGCTACCACACAAAACAATGCTACTGAAAATCTCATTACAAAAAGTATACAACAAATTTACAGCAGCAACATCTTCATTAAAAATAGACTATTTTGAATTTATGAATATTTTTTAATTACCTACCCCAATCGTAATGTGATATATTTAAAAGTTTCCTTATAAAAAACTGATGTATATAACTTATTGCATTGTTTAATGTATACACATGATTAATAGATTTTAGTTTATAAATGCACAAAGTTTGTATATTCTTGTAATAAGCCAATGAAGATTGAACCCCATTTTGTATTTTAAAACTAAATAAACTATCGTCTACAAAATCAAATAAAATATTTTATAAAACATACTAAGAACATGTAGTATGCAAGAAACCTATATAATTAAAAGTTAATATACCTTCAATCTCAAACCATTTTAACATGTTTAACACTAGACTATCCTTGAGTTCACGGTATCTGTAGGACTTTATGACTTTATTACTATTCACAAACCAAACTCTGAAATAATATAACATAAAATAGTTGATAGTAATCTTTGTGCAATAGGAAGAGAGCATTGACAATATTTAGGCGCAGATGGAAGGATAACATTAGAATGGTCTTGAAAGAGACATGGTATAAAGAGGTCGACTGGATAGAATTAGTTCAAGATAGGTATAGGTGGGGACTAGCGTACTTTTTAAGTGCGGCAATGAACTTTCGCGTTCCCAATAACATAAATTTAATGGAATGTCTATTCCCTTATTGTTAGTCCAACAATTAATGGGTATAGTACAAATGAATAAAAGTCTGAATTTCGTTAAAATTAATATTTACGTCAAGAAAGAATGTTGTTTTATACTTAAAAACCATGTTTAATAAGTTTGTAGATGTAAGATGCAGCTGATGAAATTAGCTGTAAGAGTTGAAAATCTTGAAGTCGTATGATTTGCTGAAAAATTGGCATATACCTGATTATTAATTTGATGATATCTCGGAATATTAGTTTAAATATGCCAAACCATATTTCCCGGGCCGGAAACTGAACTTGTGGCTTTCCATCGTGGTATTTCACACTCATTGATTGGTAAATATTACCATTAAATTTCAGTTTCAAGCGGCGGTATTCGCCAATACTTGTAGATACTTGCCAAATAACAAGGCACTTGCTTGCCGTCCACTGTCGGTTTTCTGGCACAAGTCAAAGGCGACAAATAGCTGGCCAAGTGACTGGTCCAGGCACTTATAGTTCCCACACTACTCTGGAAACATTGGATATCATTGCCAAGCAACGACCAACATATTGTATGTCTTGGCGTGCCTAGCTCAAATCCCTTTGTTATTTTTTCGTCTTGATTGCCATTTCGTATTTTCTGTTTGTACTAGACGCTTATATGTTTTGTGTTTAGTAGGTATTTGTGTTTAATTTTGTCTTGGTTGTGATATGAATTGGAGTAACGAGGATGGTATAGAGTTCTTGAAACTTTATGAGAAGGGGTTTATATTGTGGAATCCAAACACCCACTATACAATAATAGTAATAAAATACACAATGCCTGGAAGATAATATAGTGAGAATTTTTCATAGAATCAACCATTGATGAGCTGAAAAAGGAGTCACTAATGTTATCATTTTACCCACTATTGAGAAGAGTTAAAGATGGCATTACCACCGTCCAAGGGGTAGATGATGTTTATAAGCCCACATGTTAAGACTTCGAAAAAATTTCAAAAGTGTTTAATGACATCGCTGGAAATAAGATCTTCGGTTAAGTTAGAGTTGGTGACTCACAGGCTGCGGCCAGTAGTGGTGGTCTCAAGTCCTTTGTTCTCATGTTTCAATAAACATTATTTTGATAATAATCCGTTACTTGACTACTTCATAAACATAATTTTTGTTAAAATAATATCATGTAAGATTTATAGAGTGCTTGTGCATGAATAAATTGATATTAGTTTTTCACGATTCATTTTTTTGATACTCGTGAGTACAAACAAAGAACATCGCAAGTGGTGTAGGTATGGAAGACACAGGTTTTGCCAGCATTATTGGGCAATTGCTTGTCAAAGTATTGGCCTTGTGATACTTGTAATGTGTGTGGGAGCCCCACTTGTTCATTGCCTAATATTCACCTAATATTTGCACAAATGTTAAAAAATACCCTCCTTGTTTTTTGCCAAGTTGTGTGGGACCAAGTAAACTGATAACTAGAAAAAATTACTAGATCTACTTTTACGTATCCATACGTGAATATATTTGTTCCGCAACGGTCCCTTTTGATTTATATTATCAATACCTATAAAATAATACTAATAATATAACAAAATGTGTTCAATGTTGACCGCAAAAAAAATGTTTGTATTTTCTAGAGGGTCATCCAACTGTCCATTTGCAGGAAAATCAAGGTATATTCAGGAGTAAATTGTTTTTTAACCTGTTCATTTTATCTCCGAGATATCGAACATTAAAATTGAGATTCAATCTGGCATATGTTCTCATACTCAATTATTTAGTTTTAGGCACTGACATATTCTAACAAATTATAGTCCTAGGTACCGTTATTTTTTACATATTACCGTGAGTTAAAATAGAGGTACGGTACTTGGTTTAAACAATATATTCTAAGTTTAAATATTTGAGTCCATGCAGCATCCGATAAGTTTAAATATACAATGAATTTAAATTTGTAATGGCCATATTATTACATTGATAGTGATAAACACTCTCATTGAATTCCATGGAATGGACTATCTATCTACAATTCTGCTCTTTTAAAACATTTTTCCTTAGGAAATATTTAAGATGGTAGCCTCTAGTTTTCAAGCTATGCATAGTGTAGGGAAATTTATATACTTTGAGCTAGTAATTTAATATCTCATAATAGATATTCAAAAAAAGAGAAGACAGTAAAATGTAGGAAAACCGTAAACAAGGTTTCTGCGTGGGTCCGCAATTAGTATTTAAAATTATTGGAAATGATTTAATGCTGACTTTATTTGGCTAGTTTTTAAGGTAACAATTCCAATCGTACATTTAATTTTGTATTTTATGCTATTGGTAAGTTTCGTTTTAATATATAAATACAATATGTTTTGTTCTGTGTCAATTATGCTCTATTTTTATATTTTCATAGGTGGGCAAATCAATGTTCTATATTAAAAATAAAGACATTCCTGCATCTTATGTTTTTGATACACAATGAAATAATAGCTTGACGCAGTATCGGTTCACTTACAATCTTATTTTATACGCATAGGGGCCAAGTAATAAACATTTTATTAGGTAGGCCTACATTTTTATCTAAGGTCTCTGAATTATTTATTCGTCGTTATTTGTTCACCTTGTTAGTTCCATCGCCTTTGAAGGAGTCAAATAGGCGTACAGATTTGTCCGAAAAGCCGCCAAGGATGCAGCACCCCTCCTACGTTTTTGGAACCAAGGATGTGATACATAGTCGACATTGCAAGAAAACGACCAGCACACATTAAAATTAAAGCATAGAGTTGCATTAGGGGTGACTTAAACTATAATACATTAAAATATTTATATTATAATTTAATTTGTGTGCATGTTTAATTAAATTAAGCACCACTTATAAATTAACCCAACAAACCTCACTTTTTGTGTCTAAAACAATTAGGCCTGAAGGTTAAATTATATTGGAAAAAGGTAATGTACTGTACATTAGTTAGGCTAAGGATTAGTTATATACCTAAGGCCTATATCTGCAAACTTATCACATATATAATGATGAAATATGAATTTGGTATTTTATTTGTCTTGCAAGTTGGGTAATTAGTTCCAAGGATCCTTATATTATCACAGTGACACATCTTATTTTCCACACACTTTTGATGGAAGACAGCGTTAGATTAATTGAACAGTTATCAATTCTTGGAACTACAATGCTACTATCTACCATATTTCTTATTAGGCTATGTTTAATGCTCTCTGTTAGTCCTTGTCATAGTGAATAAGGGTTTTCCAACTAAAAACATAATGACGCTTCTCTTTTATTTTTACTTTCTCTCTAAAACCAACAGGTAGACCCTAACCCTTAAACATAGGTTATATTGAAGATATGTTTAGCGCCCCTCACCTCCACTCCCCTGTCACCATTGTATTAGAACATACTTACTAGAGATGGGACATGGAACTTTTTTTTTTCATATTGATTTAAGTCAGAGGTCGCCAAATGGTCTATCTCGAGCTACCAGTTGTTCATTTAGGTTAAGTATAGCCTCTTGTCTCAATGGAAAGTTACCTAGTTCTGGCTCATGCTGCTCTTCAAGTGAGGGTGTTGTTCTGCTCTACCCTACCGATGGAAGTCCTGATTCTCAGCTGTAGGTGGTGGAAAATAGATACATACCAAGTGTTTTTTTTAATATGCTTCGCTATCACTTTGTTTTAAAATAATCAGGAATCCTTTTATTTTATAGGTCAATAAAAAGTTAATTTTAGTACAAAATTTAAGATTTCTACATTATTTCCCTAACATTTAAGAATCCGAACCACAGATCCAGACAATCACATACCCAATTTAACGAAGGTGAGATGGCAAAGCTTATGTACAGGCTACAATAATGGCTAACATGCGATACGGCAATTTTTTAATCTGGTAGCTTGACATTTTGAAGGTAGCTCCTTTACTCGATGAGTTTGGCGACCCCTTGATTTAGGCCCAGTCTGATAATGTTCATGTTATTACAATAAAATAAATTGTAGGTAAGTTTCGAGTATTTTAAGATTGTGGGGAAAAAATAAAAACTATTTGCTATAGTAAAGAAAAAAAAACACAGGTAATAAAACAGTTGCCAGTCAAACGGCGCACAAGGGTATGGTGAAAACATTTGCTTCTGTCCTTGGATCCAAAGATATGTGAGATGTGCATCGGCATCTTTGTTGATAATTTGAATGCATCTAGACTTCTCCAAATCCTTACGAAAGTAAGAGACTAAAGTACACATAAGTGGAGAATTTAATACAGCCCAAATGAAGAGCTTTTATTTCTTTATGATTGATGAGAACTGAACCAGGTCAAGAATAAGTTTAAAGCCTTTTACGGGATGTGACAAGAACGTTGTTTTTTTTAGATTATTTGCAAAGAAGTAAAGAAACACAATGTTAATACTTTTCAAGAAGTTAATAGCATTAAGCTTTGTTAATAGTGTCAATACATTATTAATAATTAAGACAGTACGGTAACTGGAAACCATAAAAAAAAACCATAGGAGTGTGCATTTGACTTTATAATGTCAAAGTCAAGGCCAGTTCTTCTTCGCTTCGACTTCAACAATAACCATGGGAAATAATTTTGAAGGACGAAGGAAACATATTATGAAATATCTCGTTAAATACGTGTCTTAAACTAGAATTGGGTCAGATCCTATATTTCTTGAATCTGAATCTTACCTTTTCTTTAGCATTCAAATTAAAATCATAAAATCTTTAAATATTTAAGCCCACAACTTAATTTAAGGTGAAAATACTAAAAAGTTAGTTCAAAAAAAGTTTTTTTTAAGGTCACTGAAAAGTGCACTTTTGTTTCTCATGTCTACTGGTATTACATTATTAACACAATAAAACACTTTTTTTATAGTAAATTAATTATATTTTATCAATTTAGTTCTTTTATTTTGCTACCCTTTAAAATACACATGTATAATAAATCCTTTTACCAATTGCTTAAAATTTGTATTTTGAACTCAAAAGTTTTCATAATTGTATTGAAGATGGCTCCTACTTTTTTTTAGATTTTTCGCGAATCTCGAATACCATAGGATTTGAGGATCCAAGTGCCCCATCTCTAAATTTAATAATCAAATACTCAAAGCTATCATATTTGTTTTAGTGAGGATTCGTGTGTCCAGGTGTCATTTTTCAATTTTGAGAATATGATATCTAGATGGAGTAATCCTCACTAAAACAAATATAATAGCTTTGACTATTTAATTCTTAAATATGCAATCCCTTATGATTATAATAAGTTTACAATTCGTAGCAATAATCCAACTATCGAGTTGAGGGTGGCTGCTTTATTTGATAGCTCGTGATATTAATCAATCCCAAATTTGTAGCTGACGATTGATTTCTGCATGCCCATCATAGACTCTTCCTTAAAATATGAGTGAAGAATGACCATGGGCAATAGGACAATTCCTGGGCAGCTCACTGGTTAAAGCATTGGCGTACTAAGCCAAAGGTTTTGGGTTCTCTTCCCGTGTCCAGGTGTCAATCTTCAATTTTCAGAATGTCTAAATTTGATGTATAATCATTTATAGAACATTCTACTAAGTTAAACAGTTTTTTAACACAGAATAGTGATTAAATGACACTCATAAATTAAACATAGATAAACTCAATATATGTATAAGCTTAGAATAATATAGTGTGCTTTGTTATTTTTTACTATAAACCTTTCTCGTTAACTGGATTTAGGCCTACTCAATGTATGAGTTAAAAAATATAAATAGTACCAAGTCACAACAAAATTTTTATCCTCGACTCTAGCTACTCCTGCTTCAATAGTCACATGGTATAAGGCCGCTGATGACGGGGGGATGAGGGTTTAAATCTAGGTCGGCTGTACTGAGGGTGGTTTTCCTTAAGTACTTTTCATATCTTCACACAAATTTGGGTACACTTAATCTAAATTCAACCTTCCCCAATCCATAACACATTAGTGTAATTAGTACATAAGTATACAACCCGAATAGATAGTAAGACGCAGTGCTAAATAAAAAAATCAATAGCCTATAACTCAAATATTTTAGAGTAAACAGGTGTTCTTTTATACATTAAGGTAATTCTGAGAAAACTAAGTTTCTACAGGGTGGGCCTCTTAAAACCGCCTCACATCTTAACACGATTACTTGAGCACAAAAATGTATTGATTTACAGGGAGCTCACTTCCAACATATTTTACAAGAGTAAGCAGTAAGCATGTCAAATTCTAAAAATTAAAGTTAGTAGCTTACGTTTTGCCACAGAAAGCTTAGTTTAAGTGATTCACCTGTATCAATCTACTAGGGCAATAAAGTAGGGTGACCATTTCCTACTCATCCCAATCTGGAACAAAAATTATAAAATATAATAACAGTAACCTCACTAAAACATGTTTTTATTGTGCATAAGAACGTTCACAATAAGTAATCAAATAACCAAGGATGAACTTTGAAATCAGTACTAAAAATCATATAACTTTGGTACAGTATTAAATATAAACATTTAGTAATTCTTACTTCGACATAAAGAATTATATAAAAACATTATTGATATTTTTCTGCTGAAGGAATTTTATTTTTAAATCATTGTTGCTTTCAATTTTGTACAGTATCTCACTATTGAATAAACGGCGTAACCATTGACAGAAGCTTCAACTAAGTTTTTTTGTCCATACACAGAAAGTTATGCCAGTCTTTGGGTGCAAATTTCAATTCATTTAATAAGTTGATGTGCGAATAATGCTCTCTTTTCATTAACCAGTCCTTACACCATACAGTTCGGTTTATTTTAAAACTTTTCTGTTTTTTTTGTAGCAAATATTAAGCCAACTATTGCCAAAGCGTCATCAATTGATGCTATTATCGCACAACACAACACACCTGGACGGTCACTTTAACAGAAATGATATTGTTACAAGTAAACTTGAGCCGTGTGTGGTCTATACGGGCATCATGCATACTGGTGCAAGTCTAAACTTGCGCAAGTATATCGTAATGTGTGTGGCCTGCATTACAAACCTTTGTTTGAAATATATAAGTTAGAATGATTTAATTTACTCTTAAAGTAGTAAACAAATTACTTTAACTTGGCCAACATTTTGTTACTTAACTATTTGTCTGGTCATATAATTTATTTTAGAAAACAATTGTTTTTCTCCTGAGGCACTATTTGGTCATCTTAATATTATGACAACATAACAGTCAAAATGTTTAAAATACTACCAAAATTCAAGCAATAAAAATTAATGTGACTTAGTAATAAAGTCAAGATTTGTAAGTTGAATAAAATATTGTTCATAGTTAAACCCAATATAACATTATATTTATCATCGCATACTTTATAAAAGCAGTTTGAAAAAATCAGTTTAATGAGTTGAAACATTTTGTCTATCAATTCATTGACAAACATTATTTCACTATTTAACATTTTAACGTTTTTAAAACTTTTTATAAAATTAACGTTACTTAAGTGTTAATTATCTAAACTGTTCATACACACTAGATACCTAAACATTATGTTTTAATGATTTTTATTTTAAACAACCTTTTGTTGAACTAACAAATCTTGATTTTACCACTAGGATTACATCTATTTTAATTGCTTAGATATTGTTTGTGGTCTTGTGGTCAAAGTTATATGCTACAGATACAGAGGTCCTTGGTTCAATTTCCGACGCTTACAGATTTTTCTATGAAACAGTAGGTCTGTAATGAGGTCATCTCAGCCTCGTCAAGATAATGGAGGAGCTTCTTGGATAAGTAATAGCTCTGGTCAAGGAAACTGAGATTAATGGCCTTGGAGTTTGTTGTGCTTACCACATGACAACCTCTATCCACAAATGTTGGTACTATCTTCGCCAATATGCCACGGCCACACGGTCAGTATAGCTCGCTTGCGCTGACGCCATAGTATTTTTTTAAATATTGGTAGTAAGTATTTTAAAATATTCTAACTAAATTGTGTTGTCATGATATCAAGAATTATATAATTTATTTTTTCGTGAGATTTAAGGAAAATAGTCTGACCTACCGGAGACCTGGCGGTCTAGGGGTAAGGTGTCTGACTTCTGTGCTGGCGGCCGGGGTTCAATCCTCGGTCCCGGCACAGATTTATCTGATTACCAAACCCTTCCTTCACCTCTGACAAGACGTCTTGTGAATGTGGGGAATGCCAGGCCTCCACCGTGGTTCGGATTCCACGTTAAACTGTAGGTCCTCCATTTCATCTCACAATCACCCTACCATTACACATCAGCGTAAGTGCGTACAACCCGAACGGGTAGTAAGATGCGGTGCTAATAATAATAATAATAATAATAATAATAATAATAATAATAATAAGTCTGACCTACCAGTAACCTACCTTTTGTTTTTACAAAGAAGCATCATTGTTTAAGAATTTAGTATAACACAAAACTATTTTATTATTTTCATAGTATATATCTGTAGTTTCTATAATTATATTAACATTGTTGTAGGTATACATTTTTGTTTTTTTTCTAGGTTGCTGTCTTCATTTTATCAGGGACTCATCCGAAACTCATTTCGTATTGATGGATTTTTACTTCTAAGCTCAGAAGCTCTAGTTAAGTGTTATTATACTTAGCTTGTTAAAATGTTGTTTTTGTGCTGCTTTCAAGAGTCAAATAACTATTAGCCTGTACATTTTAATAACTTATAAGATACCTAGCCTGCTGTTTGTAGGCTAAATAACAGTGAATTTAATTTATAAATATTTTAGTAAGTTAACAATAGAGCTGTTGAAAATGGATGAAATCAACAAAATCGTTATTTGCGCATCTCAATTCATTACAGACAGATTGTTTTTTGTAACACTAAACACATCAACTGTACCACAATGTACTTCACGAACCCACTTTTTTAGCATAGATAATGAGTTGGTTTATGAACAGTTTTATTATGACTTTGGGCCTTTGAACTTGTCAAAACTGTACAGGTATTGCAAAAAGTTGAATGAAAAGCTTAGATCAAAGTATTTTGATGAAAAGATAATTGTCCATTACACTACTCTGAATAAGCAGAAAAGAGCAAATGCTGCATTCCTTATTGCTTCTTACTCTGTCATGTATCTGAAGAAAACTCCAGAAGAAGCATACAGACTTTTAACTTCAGATGGGCCGTCATTTGTACCATTCAGAGATGCGTCATTGATGAAAGCTAAGTTTCACATCACACTACTGCATTGTCTTGAAGCACTATACAAAGCCATGACGCTGGGATTTTTCAACTTTAAAGATTTTGATGTTGACGAATATGAGTTTTATGAGCAAGTTGAAAATGGAGACTTGAACTGGATTGTCCCACAAAAGTTTTTGGCATTCTGTGGGCCGCATGCAAAGACAATGACAAAAGATGACTACCCGTACCATGGCCCGGAGGCTTACTTTGACTACTTTAAGAAGAACAACGTGAGCACAATTGTAAGGTTGAACCAAAAACAGTACTCACAAAATAAATTCATCAAGGAAGGATTTGTGCATAAAGATTTGTTTTTTCGTGATGGGAGCACTCCCAGTGATGAAATCATGAATCAATTTCTTACAGTGTCTTTGGAAGCCACAGGGGCCATAGCTGTTCATTGTAAAGCTGGTCTTGGCAGGACAGGCTGTCTTATTGCTTGTTATATTATGAGATATTTCCACTTCAGTGCCCAAGAAGCTATCGCTTGGATCAGGATATGTCGGCCAGGTTCCATTATTGGTGAGCAGCACAGGTGGCTTGTGAACAAGCAAGATGAGCTTTGGTTGAACAGTCGGATACCATCTAAGAGAGCATTTGGCATCTACAGTATCAAATGGAAAAAACTCAACTCTAGTTCCCCTGGGAGTTCATTTGAGAGTACCTTGTCATTCGGTTATCATAAGATGAACACCGTCCAGTTGAATGGAAGAGAAAACAATAGCCAAACAGTTCAATTTGCACACGACAATAATGGTACCGTCGAAGAATCTGAGGAAATTCAAGAGGGGATGTCACTTATGATAACACAAGGAGACAAATTGAATCAAATCAAAGCGAGACGAATGCGCCAAAGAGCTCAAGACAGTAAAAAAATAATTTCTACCAAAACCAAAAATATGCTACTTAGGTCTTCACTGACTAAAGATGTGGAGCAAGCAAAGGCAAACTCTCATCCAACAGCGCGGCAAGTTTTGTCTCCTGTAATAGACAGCAAGGTTAATACAGTTATTACAGCAGCATTTACTAAGATGAGTGGGTCGAACACAGCACGGCGTTCACCACGCTCGACATCAGTACACGCAAAGAGGGCTAAAACTGGAACCACTATGAGGTAAATTTGTAAGGAAATACAACAACAATGTATGTTAAAGGCTGCCTACTCAGCGAGGAGCTATTATGTTTTGGCCCTATTCAGGGTGTTAATTTGTTTGAAATAAATGTTCTAATAATATCTATAACTACATTGTACATTAAATAACAAGAGTTTGAATTTTATCTGCACAAATATTTCAAAAGTAGGTCTAGTCATAACACACGAGATGTTTAAAAAAAAAGTCTATCAAGGCAATATATTAATAAAAACTTGTACTATTTATAAGGAACAAAAAATATATCTAATATGTTTAAGCCATATTGCTTGGTAATAGTAATCTAGAAAAGGGTTTCCCAAACATTTTAGACCAAAGGAGCCCTTGCACCCAAAAAAAATACATGCTTAAGCCCTCTTTAAAAAATGTACACCAAAGTATTCAATAATGACAGTTAAATTTTACAATTACTAAACAAATGTAAAACATCACATGTTCTGGTTGCGCCTTTGACAAATATCCTTTATTCATATTGGAACAAATTGGCAATTCTAATTACTGATATTATTATTTATAATGTGAAAAACAGATAAATAATATTCATAAATTGCCTCACGAAGCCAGAGATAACCAGAGCAGAGTACAGTTTGGAAAACATTGATTTAGATAATCACAATCTGTTGTGTGAGCTCATATCAGAACTTAGGATGGAAGTGCATTCACTGTCGATATCCACCTACTTTAAACATTTGTACAGTGTATCAAAAATCGAATAAATCTTTTTAATTATAAATGTTATAGTAGACGGGATGGATTTAGCTGAGGTTAGTGATGGGTGACGGATTTTTGTAGGTGCGGCAACGAACTTTCAACTTCATGGTGCCATAAAGTAAGTTGGCTAATAGTCCTGTTCAAAAAGTGTCCAATAGGACCATGAGTGAGCTTTGTTTTCACAGCCACCTTTATATGAGAAACACAATAGGGATACCTCTAAAGGGAATTTTATAAAAAAATATAAAATTTATATTTTTGACAGCAATACATGAGTGAAACTGCCAGGATTGGCAGACTTAATTATTGTTATCTTAACAACAGTTTACAATTTGCATTTCATTTAGCTATGTCTTATGATAAAATTTATCAAGCAAAAGACACAACTTGGTTCTCAAATCAACAATGAAGGTGAATACACATAAACATGTTGGGTTTAGATACTAACAAGAATATTCCTTCTTTAAATAAAAAAAAGTTAATATAGTTCCCTTCCACATATTTTACTGACTGATAACATTTATGGCAGTTTTATTCTTATAAATAATTGAATTTAGGAAATTGTAAAAGAATTAATACCACTTTATTTTGTAATATATATATATATATGGTCTGTCAGGTGCAACGGGGGTAGTTTTACCTTAATGGTGTCCCACTCTACCGCCACACAAATGCAGATGTGCTTCCTCTAAATTCAATCTTCTTCATCCCTAACACATTAGAATAGTTAGTGCATAGTTGTATAACCTTAACAGATAGTAAGATGCAGTACTAAATAAATATCAGAAACTACCGTAAGTTTCTTAGTACTATTGTCTCTGTAGAGTGCTTTTATCTTTGGCTTAAACATTTATTTTTTTGAGTCAGTCAAACATGTTAGCACTGAGTTAAAACTTCTGGTAGTAATTTATTGTGAAAACTATGTTGCCTTCTATATCTAGCCAAAGTTAGATTTTACAAGCTATAAATATTGATTTACTAAGTCTTCCAAGGCCTTTCGTCCACGAAGCTACTCATATAAGAATCAAAAGTGACACGAGTAAACTCTATTACCATTCTTTGGTAGTCCGCTGACAGGGCAGGGCTACTGTTTGCTAACTGATTTAGTCACTGGAAACACGTCATGCTATTCATTTGCCAATCTCCTTCAGTTACAAACTAAATCATAAATAAACAATTATTGAATATGTAATGTATTATTCTTTTGACATTCTGTACAAGGCTATAAATTTTGTATCACTGTGTTGCAGTTCCTTTGTTGCAAAGAATAGTCTGCAGTTTATATTCTTTTACATAATTTTGAGCTATTTTGGATTACTTTTTTTTATATAAAATTCCACTCGAAATGTCGAAAAACTAAAATTAAGTCATTTATAAATATTGGTTTCGATGTATGGATGAATCCATAATCTTCTTTGGTTACGTCTTTTATATCTGTAATAATAATATAGAACCATATCCCCCTCGGCATCATGGTCACTAGATATTATATCAATAAATATTAAATATTGTAAGCTAGATAGTATGAAACTGATTGAAATTACATCACTTTTGTCTAGCATTGTGTGTGAAACAAAAGTAACAAGTTACTGACCAGTTTGTGACGTCAATCACTAAGCAGTTCGATCCCAGTTGAGTAGCTTCATGGACGAAAAGCTTAACTGTTCTGAGTGACTCAATTAGTTATACAGAGAGATGTGAGGAAATTATATTGTTTCTCTGGTTTGGGTTTCTTGTGTTCATCTCGCTATGGTGGTGTGTCAAGTATCATTAGATTTGTTTAGATATGGGTTTTTAATAACGATTTGACTTTAGTTTTATAATACTAGTGTTAATTTTGACCCTGCTGTTTTATCTAATGAATTTGCCAATGTTGACTGTTTCGACAAATGTTTTAGCTTATGATTCTATCATTGTTGACTAATAATATTTTACCACATGATTCATATCAATGTCGACTGTGTTTACTAATGCTTTATCTGATAACCGTGTATTTTTTAACTTTGCCATTTATTTGTTGAAAATTTTAATTGTATTTCACGTTTTGTTTGATTAAGCAGTAATAACTCTTATGCAGTACAATTAAACTTACTAATTCTTATTTTAGTTTTGCTTTGATCATTTACTTAAAACTTACAACAAATTGTTAAAACCAAATCATAGCTTCATAAATCCTTTTTTATGTTTGCTGAATGAAGCCAACTCATCCGGTTAGTTCAGGTTACTAAAAGTATTTTCTAAATTGGACTAACATGTTCAGATTACTCGAACATATTCTCTTATGGTAGCAGCAGAGGTGATTTTCCCAGTTGCCACATAACAACCATATAAAAGTTTTGCTATCTAAGTTAAGAGTTCAATAAAAAAAAATTAACAATTCAACTATAAAAATTGTTAAATATTACTTAGCATTGGAGAAAACTATCCCTTCTACAAAATAAATTATTTTATTGTGGATTCATGTTTTATATAAAAAAAATGTTTTTACCAATTATTTGTATATTTGCTTTGTGTGTAATTATTGGAAGTGTGTATATTTTTGTGCTCTGTTTACCGTCAATCTTCTACCATTTCGAGATTGTTTTCTTTTTTAAATTAAATTTTAGCTTTTATTCAGAATTAGCCTATATCTTCATAGACATGTGTGTCAGCTTTTAGAAAGAGAGAGCTATTTTCTTAATATTACTGATGAATAATTGTACACATTCTCGTGACCTGTCTGTAAATATTTATATTACTCACAAACAATTTAGATGTTTATCTTTTTATTAGTGTTTTATATTGTCTATTGTACACCTAAAGTAGTGAATAAAGCATAATATTTTCTAATGCTCTTCCAAGTATATTATATGTATAGTTCTTTTATCTTTTCAATCATAAATTTTCTAATTATCTACAATAAAATATGTTTAAAATATATATTTTTAAGGCAGTGGTATTGAACCTTTTTTGTTTGCATAGCCCCATACATAATTAAATGTGTAACCCAAAGTCACTAACTTTTAACGATCAAGTTGCTATCACTATAATTCACTGTGACTAGAGTCGGTTCATGATAGGTTTTTACCTGCATGACAGTTCGAAAATTAAATGTTTAGGTTTTGGGTTGCCAACACTTGTAAAAGATCACTGTTTTGTTGTAAATATTAAGTTTTTTAATAACATGTTATATTTTACATTTAAAATATCATAAACTTAAGTTTTATCACACTATTTTACTACGTTTAGTAATCTTTAATAATCCAAAACCATATTTAAACATAATTAAAAGTACTTATTCCTTGTTTTGGAATGTTATCTATAATGTTAAATATAGTGCATATATAAATACCAGACATAATATTTACTTGGAAAAGAGAAAATACTTATAATTTTTTTTTTGTATATAATAAATTATTTTCTGATTATTTTATCGTATTTCAAAATATTTAACTTAATAAAATATTTTTATCCACTGCGCTGGTGCATCATTGTAAAGAACCTGTTTTTGTTTTGTTAAATTTGTCGGTTGCCGTTTTGAAGCTAAGTTTGTTAAACTTTTTGTGAAAGTGCTGTGAATAATAATATTTTTTTAAGTGGAATAAAACACTAATAAGCTTTGTGCCCAACCTCAAATATATAATTAATATTGGTTTAAATTACTGAGGCTAACTATCACATTTATACGCTAACATATGTTTTCATTACAGCTATCCAAAGTGACAAATGTCAGTTGTTGGCTTAGGGATACATTAAGGACTATTTCTGCTAACTTTTAGAGCTGTCATCCAACCAAACTAAGGTTGTGAATGTACTAAAAACAGAAGTTATGTAATATGGCAACCCTCGTGTTAACTAGGCTTGGCAACCTCCTTTGGTGGACGCATGGTCAAAGTTATCACTCTCACAATAGGCTGGATCAACCAATACGAGATTGGGGTTTGAATGTCAGATGTAATGAGTGGGTGAGGCACCCTCAAATGGTTTCCCACTCTTCCTCCATACAACATTAGTATAGTTAATATTCATATAACCTGAAGAGCTAGCAAGATGCAGTGAAAATAAAATGAGGGTTGCTGTTGAGGTCACAAGTATGGTTGTGCCCTAATGTATTATTAACTTAAATATTAAGAGCCAGTTTCATAGTCAGGCTTAGTACACCTCAAGTGTGTTACTACACTAAATACAATACTACACTTAACTAAACTCAAATTAAATATGGTCAGTTTTGCATATGAAACTGGTCCATTGAATTTTGGTCTAGGTAGGTGACATGTATTTAGTGTAGCCCCACACTTGAGGCGTACTAAGCCTGACTATAAAACTGGCCCATTCATTTCTGGTCTAGGTAGGTGATATGTATTTAGTATGGTGCCACACTTGAGCTATGCTAAGCCTGACTACGAAACTGGGCCATTCAATTCTGGTCTAGGTAGATGACATATATTTAGTGTAGCACCTCACTTGAGGATTATTAAGCCCGACTATGAAATTGGCCCTAAATTATTCATTATGAATAAATTTAGCCATATAAATAAAGGTTGTATATCCATCTACTAATTAACAGAAATTAGCAGTTATTTAGGGTAAAGGTAGGGGTAATTGTAGAGCGGTATTAAGCTAGACGGTGACCTGGCAGTCAAGGGGTAAGGTGTCAGACTTCTGTGCTGGGGGTTCAGGGTTCAATCCTCAGTCCTGGCACAGATTTATCTGATTGCCAAACCCTTCCTTCACCTCTGACAATACATGTATTAATTACAACTTGTGAATGTCTGGAGTGTCAGGTCTCCACCGTGGTTCGGATCTCACATTAAGCTGTAAGTCCTCCATTTCATCTCACAATTACCCTACGATTACACATTAGCATAAGTGCATATAACCCGAATGGGTAGTAAGATGTGGTGGTAATAATAATAACTAAGCTAGACATAGTTTTATATACCTTTAGTTTATTATTCACATTTCTCAATGCTAGTGAAAGGAATTCTTCAGTTTTGCCAAAAATTGGAGTTAAAACCTTAAATGTAGTGCATAACTTGTATTTATTTATATTTGCATTTAGCACAAATACATGTTGCCCCCAATATAAATTGTAGTCAATTAGAATAAGATTTGACATAATTGTCTTAATCTATATATGTTTTGTATCCTTGATGGCAATAGGCTGAGATTTCTCTACCAATCAGAGGAGTATATGCATGGCAGTTAACTATTTTAAACCTTCATGTGACAAAACAATTTTCAAGAATTCCGGATATGCAGCTGTTCACAAAATAAAGTGTATCAACGAGTGGGTAGCAACTCGGGACTCAAGTCTGTTTTAAAAATAAATATGAAGTTATGAAAGATTTAGATCTCCTTTCTAGCTTGGCCTTACATTATGGGGTTGAATTTAACATTGTGGAGAAATCTGAAAACTAGTAGAATTAATTTTTATATAAGACCCGCCTCAGTGTCGTAGTTGGCTAACACGATAGTTTCATGTTGAGCCGAGGACGGGGAGATCGAGGTTCGAATCTCGGTCGGGTGAACTGGGGGTGGTTTTTCCTAAATTGTTTTTTAACCTCCCACACAAATGTGGGTTCACTTCCTCTAATTTTAACCTTCTCAATCCATTAGCATAATTATTATTCAAGCCTATAAGCCGAATGGGTAGCAAGACGCAGTGTTGAATAGAAAAAAAAAATATATATATAAGGGGTGAATAAATCAATACCATTGCAATATATATTTTAGTTATGGCTATTTTTATTAATCTTCACAAGTTATTGTTAGCACAAAAAAAGTTACAGTGATAATTAAAATGTTGTATTTTTGCTTAATATCACGTTGCAGCCTTGAAAGATTCCATAAGCATAAGGGGGCGGCCAGACTGAGCGCGCGAGCGACTAAAATATAAAATAGAACACATTGGTTGTAATGGGAGGTGGCCACACTGGAGCGAGCGCGCGAGTGACTGAGTGCGTGCGCTTGAAAGATAGAACTGTTTCTATTTTTCAAGCGTGCGCGCTCGACCCAGTACAGTCTAGTTTACAGGCGCTAGGCAATATTATTCTATGTTGGTTCATTGAGTGCTGGGAAACTTCTGATTTTGACATGATATTTGACTTTTTTCTATCAGTGATAGCTTTAACACATTTGCAAATAATGGCCTAATTTAATTGGTAAGACCATAAATATATGTAAGCCCGATATGTTAAAATACTTCAATATTATAGTCAAAGTAGGCCTTTACAAATAATAATCACCATTAGTTTGGAGAGTATGAAAAAACCACAACAATAAATAAGTACCCGCCTCGGTGGCGTAGTTGGCTAACGCGCTTGTCGTGTTGAGCTCTACTGCTGAGGATGGGGAGATCGAGGTTAGAATCTCGGTCGGGTGAACTGGGGGTGGTTTTTCCTAAATGGTTTTCCATTCTCCTTCCACGCAAATGCGGGTTCACTTCCTCTAATTCAACCTTCCCAATTCCTAATCCATTAGCGTAATTAGTACTTAAAGCGTATAACCCGAACGGGTAGTAAGACGCGGTGCTAAATGTTATTTAAATAAGTTTTAAGAATCACCTTCAGTTCATTGAGCCTTCGAACCTTTACCTTCCAGTCAAAAGCTATGGAGTGCAACGCACCATTCCACCACTGGTGCGGCTAATCTGATTTTAAAACACTTCAGTACATTAAAAATATTTGTTGTAAGAATTTTAGAGGAGCAGAGATGTGCCAAGTGTCTTTGACAGAGACATCTTCTCTAATGAACTAGGGTCTGCTAATTACGCGCTCGCTCGCCAGTGTGGCCACCCAGTCGCTCGCACGCTTGTCAGTCTGGCCGAACCCTCACTTGTATTGAATAACAGTTGTAAATAAATGTAAAAGATCATTTAATTTAAAGTTAATGATGAGTTGAGTAACCGAAATTGTTGAACCAAGCCTTAGTAATTTTTAAATTACTGTTAAAATTAGGGTTATTTAACATACACTTTCTGAATCAACCAATTATTTCAGCACCTGACTTAAAAACTAATTTAATTTGAGAAGATATCACCTATTCTTCTGGCTATTAATTTATCACTTTAATACCAATTGATACATTTTTAGCATAAACTTGGAAAAATATCTATAATTTAATGCATATATTTTATTAACCATCCCAATAATTTCATAACTTGCTAGTTTAAATTTTATTTCTGTATCTTCTTGGTAAAATTATGCATTTGAACCATTTACAATGCAAAAACGATATTCAATCCTTTGGTGTGTAAATAAATATAGGCCATCCATGGTTGGAAAGTTTTTATTGCAAACATTGACTGAAAATGACTAATGTCAACCTATTAACAAATAATTATTTGCTTGCTTATACTATATATTCAATAAAAAGTGTTATCAAATGAGAGTGATAATACTTCCCTAAGGATTACTGTATATTTGGTGTTTCCATAGCTTATTGTAGAACCAAATATATTAATACATAAAATAACTATAGAATATATCTTGACACCTTATCTTGTTATAACTGGCCATCAAAAATATATATTTAAAAAAAAAGGGAGAGCCATTCAAAATAGATGATTTTTATTTTGTAAACGGTATAACACAACCACTTTGACTGTATGACAAACTGGCCTTGTTTCGGCTGGTTTGCAGTCTTAAATTCCAGAAGAGTATGTCACATTTTAGAAGCTCTAGTTAGTTTTTGATAGTGAACCATAAATGCCAAAAGGTTATTTTCATAAGTTTGTGTTTCAATAATGTAAATATGGTACAAATTAATACAAATTGTTTGTGTAAATGTTCTGACGGCCAAAATAAACAAATGCATATATGACACTTCATAGCCATCAAATACCAGCGGTCCTGCCATGGATGCCCTATAGAAATATATTTAATCTACTTTACATTTTTCCGAACCCAATTTTACAACAAATATTTGTTAAAATGCATATAAGACATCTAGTTATAACCAATCTTTACTTCCTTGTTATAGATACTTGAAGAAACTTGCTAATTCTCTTAGATCATTCAAACCTATCTTATATATGGCTAATTCTGTCTGATAAGCCAATTTTTTTTCATATTAATGATGAACAATCTGATACACAGATTCTGNTTTTTAGAATTTGGTTTGTTTAAGTATGTGTAGATATTATGTATTTAGAACGCCACTGAGGTCTAGTGCTCTGAGTTCCTGGCTACAGATCTAGAAGTCCCGGGGTTTGATCCCCAGAGCTTTCAAAATTTATCTGTGAAGCATTGAGTCTATAACGAGGTCAAACTCTGACTTGTTAAGACATATGATGAGCTACTTGAATAAAGTAGCAACTTCAGTTTAGCAAACCGAGATTAACAGCCGGAGGGTTCCTTGTGCTAACAACATGACACCCTCTACCTGCAAATGTTGGTACTATCATTGCTAATAGCAGCCGCTCTGTTGGTATAGCTCGCTTGCAGGCTCACACCATGGTGTAGACATGTATTTAACAATAAAGATTAAAATCTGGTTTATTGAGTTAATGCGCACCATTAACCATAAAGTGCGAATAATTATTTTCATTTGTAGTTTGTATTAAGTCATAAGTGTGAGATACACATTTTTAGTTACGATAATAGGATGAGGAAGTTAGAATTGAGAGGAAATGTGGGGACATTTGTATAGAGTCCATGCCTATTCAAGCGTTTACTATGAATAATTAGGCTACTCTTGTCAAGTTATTTTAACTTTTAAAAAATATATATATTTCACATTAAGTAAAGAAATTCAATTTAAAATCTATGATAAACCTAGTATGCAGTTCAGTCTTTGGAATAATCATCACATAAGTTTACTTCAAAATTTTGTAAATTACAAATTATATAACTTAATATATATATATATATATATATATATATATTAACAACAAACATCGTCTTTTAATACTATATTTTCAGATAGGATAGAGAGTTGATAACTTTTTATTTCAGTAAAAGTTAGATATGTTCCTATTATTTAAATTGCAGCAGAATAATATTACAAAAATTGGTGTTTATTCTGACAAAAAGCCTGCTTGGTTAAGGAGTTGACAATAATTCACGTCACACCAAAAATAATGTTTTAACATTACTACAATAGACACTCAAAAATTTACATATAAGCTCCGGCATTTCCTCTCATATAAAATATAAAATATAAATTCTATCCCAAGGCCTATGCTATAAAAACATGTGACAGTTTAAAAGAAATGTGATTTAGCAAAAACATTTTAAGCATCTTTAATTCACAGAAAAAAGGAAAAAGCTTGAACTTAATAAATAAGCCAAAATATAATCATAATATGTTACTAAAAATATATATATTTGGTTTAATATAATAATAAATAACTCTTGCTCATGAAAACTTTAAGCATCTTATAGTTCACATGTTGAATGTATCAATGCTTGAATAATTAGGATAAAATGGAATAGAAGCAAGACGTTTCCAAAGTCTGTCGCACAAGTTCAGAACAAGTGTGTTTTTGTGGAACTAAAGAGATCTGTGGTCTAAGAGACATTCAGGATTTCTTGGACAGTGCAATTCCCAGTCCAACCAATCCTCCGATGGCAAGGGCCACACCACCAACGACAGCCATTCCCATGAGCCCCTCTGAAACAAAACCACAAATTCTTAACGCTTAGTTGCGCTCATCAAAGTTTGTATGCCTATATTTAAGGTTCAGATGGTAAAAATAACTATTTAAAAAAAAATTTAAATTATTTTGATATTAGAAGAGACTGTCAACTTTGGCATATCTTTCAATTTAAAAAATGAAAAAATTATATAGTGTAAAGTAAACAAAAAAAATGTTTACCAGGATTCCGGTTAAATACGGTAAGGTTTGTAGTAGTAAGCTCTTACCTAAAGGCAAAATGCAATTTAAAAAGAATATTGAAAAATCACATGTTATAAAAAGTATTTAATCTAAGAAGTAATTTACTATATCAAAAGCTTGACTTTTTTTTATCTAACACCACTTTATAAAATTTACCAAACTGTAATGATGTGCATAGCTAGTCACCAATTAATGTTTCATCGAATCGATTGTGAAAACAATCTGCAGAAACACACCTTATTTAAGTGCGAAGAAAAGGTCTTGTGTAAAATAAAAACTAAATCAGGCATAATTGGTAAAGGAGCTTACAGGGTCAATGGCCTTGTGTCAGGATACCAAAGCATGGTTCTATAAGTGTCTCAAGCTGGCCTACCTTTTTCCATCCTTTTCCTGATGATTGTTTCAAGAGCATGGACTTGTTGATTACCAGGTTCTATCTGCAAGAAGGCTCTCACAAAGTGAAGGGCTTGAGTATATTCCTGCAACGAATATGAATATTAAATAGTGTTTTACAACAATATTTTTACTGTTGGCAAGCTGTGTAGTTCAATTTTATTACTTTAATCTAAACTTTTAGAAGTTAAATAATGACTCATTCTTACTAATATACGTTCACTTGACTTCATTAAGGTTTAGGGTTGAACATAGGTCAACTATATTT
Organism: Timema shepardi; assembly: GCA_902151425.1. Lineage (NCBI taxonomy): Eukaryota > Metazoa > Arthropoda > Insecta > Phasmatodea > Timematidae > Timema > Timema shepardi. The sequence continues at coordinate 48,971 of CABFVX010005407.1, forward strand.
TACATCAAACTTACAAATATTTGTGTGAAATGACCCACGTTATCACCATTGTTATTATGAAAACTGTTATACAAAGTTATACTCATTCTATTGATTTACATATTTAGCAAAAGTTATTACTGGGAACATAATATAGATAATAAAGAATAAATTAACTATGTCCTTCAATTTAGAGTCTCGGCTTCCTTGAATCAGTCAAACTGCTTCATATTGATCGGTAACCCTGGTGTTGTCATACTTTTTTTGATAATACTGCTAGGAAGGTAAACAAAAATCTTAAGCTTAATCTTCCATGTCTACACACTTTAAGTTAGAAGACTGATTGGCTAGTGGATTTTTTGTTTTGTAGTTCGTGTTTGAAGCATGAGGTACACTTCGTTTAGCACTATGGTGAAGCTTGATATGATCAAGGTAATATTGTAAGCTATCACCATAAACTGAGTGTAATTACAAAGAGGCATCACAGATAAACGAATTGTTTACCCTAAACGGGTGATTTTCAACATTGTTTTTTCTCATGGAACATTATTCTCTACTGTTAGCCCTCACAGCACACTAAGTATTAAAGTTGAACAGGAATTGTGTGTGTTTGTCCTATATTCGACCAAGAATTTAACTTGTATAAGAAATGACAAGCTCAAATTGCTCATTAATTACTCAACTCTTTGATTGCAAGCCATTAAATGTACTTAAAAATAATTAAACTTTTATGTACGTGCTAATAATGTTTAATCAATATAATAGGCCCCTAATGTTAAAAATTTCAATAAGCTGATATTTTTAATAAGACCAACACGCCTTACCTTTATCCTAGCGTTACCTATAGCCAGGTAGTACAAATAATCCCGTTTTCCTTCAACATTTCCAGTCTGGAACAAGTCCTCTAAAAGTATTATTCCTTTACGAATATCACCCGAGTATTTGCTTCGAACTAAACACCATGCATATTCAAACTGTGCTTTAGGTGAAACGTTGCCCGCTCTTAGTTGTTCATGGTAAATCAGCTCGAATTTCTAGAACAAATTTACAAAATCATTTAAGCAGTACTGTCCTCGAGGATCAATATGAAGTGACAAGATACTTTAAATTCAAATCAAAAATTACACTAGGTATAACTTTTTAACATTTTACAAATATGAATAGAACCAAGGTCATTTATGATGTGTCAAAGAGTAGCTAATCAAGTCGTTTTGAAATCTAGCTAATTTTTAATGATCAATTATTGCAAAGTTTAAATAAATTTGAGTTTATAGAGCAAACCATAATAGTTACTTGTAGCTTAAAAAAAGATCAAAAGTATTCTGCTTCTAGAAAATAATTTAACAAACAATATAAACAAAGCCAATATACATAGTTTTAAAATGTTTTGAATACAATCTAAATAATAATAACAGCTAATTCGTAAAGAGGGAATAAAAGTACGTTTTAGTGAACAAATTTTACTAAAATCTGAAGTACCTTTTTATAATGCAAAACAACATTTAAGTATTTGGTAACAAACCTTTAAATCATCAACTGACACAACTTCATCCAAAACATCTTCCATATCTACGTTAGAATTATGATTTATTATAGCTTCTTTATATTAAAGTTAAATTTAATCAAATCAAGATAAAGTCGTGCAAGACTAGTTATTTTTCAGTATTGAATCACCTTTAAATCTAGCCATGTTATTATTTGTTCATGGTGATACGGAAAGATGGACAATTTTACAGGAACAAATATAGCACCTGGTTTAAATATACGCCAATAGGTAGCGCTTTGTAAAAGGAATAAACACACTCATTTATATTCAAATTCATTTGCTTATTCTAGCTCAAATGCGTTGTTCTTTTAGTATTGATAGTTTAGTTCAGAACCCATTATTTTATGGCCATAAAACAAATAAAGATAATCGAGTCAAAATGTGTGGCATATTATTTTAATCCATATTCATGTGATGAGTTGTTAATATTGAGGGTTTTAATACTTATTACTTTTTATAAGCTGGTTCTGAACAAACTGAATAGTAATTCCTATAACTCAATGACATTTCCGATTGTTTAAAAGTAAATAATAATCTACACAATAAAAAGCTTTGAACAGGTCTATAAATACACCAATGGCTATTCGCTATTTATTTTTAACAGATTGTTCATAGGTTGATCCTACTTTTTTCTCATTGTGGAAATTTTATGTATGATATTATTTGTATCCCCTTTTTATTTATTATTGTTTGTTTCACCAGTATTTTATTATTTTCACTTAAACTCTATTTACAACAATTTTTTTATACAAATTAAATATAAAAACTCATATTGGAAACAATAACTTTCTTTTTTTTCCCAACCCCTTGGAGTTCTTAAAAAATGCAATATTAAGAGGCCGGTCAACACTTGTTTACATGGTAAAAATAAATAAAAGATTGTGACAAAACCGTTCTATGGATTTGAAATCGGCTTT
>CABFVX010005408.1:0-51402 GCA_902151425.1 Timema shepardi
CGAGAATACCGGAAAAGTGTCTGGGAGGACAAGATTGAGAGCCTGTGCGTGCAGGACAGGTCCCTGTGGCAAATGACGAGGAACTTTATGCAAGTCCCCGCACCAAGGCCACCTATTGTGGGTCGCAACAGGGTGGCCAACTCCAACAAGGAGAAGGCTAATGCTTTCGCTGAGCACTTAGAGGCACTATTTGTACCGACTGACAACCCGTCAGACCCGATGCGCGTTGCGCACGTGGCTCAGGTCATTGGTGCGGTCTCGTACAGACCCTTGCATGAACCTGAACCCACGGAGGTGACAGAAATATCACGGGTGATAGGCTCTAAGATTTAACAATGCCCCCGGACCCGACGGTATTCTCAGAAAGCTGCCCTTGGAGGCGATTGACTTCCTCGTTGAGTTATTCAACGCCGTTCTGTTCCTGAGTCACTTCCCAAGCTCTGGAAGCACGCCAACGTCCTTTGCTTTCATAAACTGGGTAAGTACCCAGCCCTAGCTTCGTCCTACCGATCGATCAGCTTGCTCGACTGTCTGGGAAAGTTGTTCGAGAGACTACTACTGACGAGACAGACCCGACATGTACGCGAGGAGGCATCTTGGTGGATGAGCAGTTCGGCTTTCGGGCGGGACACACTACGTGCCACCAACTTGTCCGGCTCGTGGAGCAGGTCACGAGGAACTTAAACTTCAACAGGCTGACTAGTGCTATCTTTCTCGACGTGGCAAAGGACTTCGACCGTGTTTGGCACGAAGGTCTCCTTTTCAAACTCCTCTCCCTGTATCTGTCCTTCTACCTAGTTAAGGTTGTTCAATCTTATCTTTCCCACCGCACCTTCTCCAATACCTTTGGGAACGCCACATCCCAAGTCAGAAGCATCCGGGCTGGAGTGCCGCAGGGTTCTATGTTGGGCCCGGTGCTCTACAGTCTGCATGTTAATGATATTTCAAAATCCCCAGGCACCAAATTGTCACTGTATGCCAATGACACGGCTCTAGTAGTGGAGTCGTGGCGAGGGCAGCTGGTGGAGAGGCGACTACAGACGCAACCGACGCAGTTGGAGGGTTGGGTTACTACCTGGAGGACGAGTATTAACGTGGAGAAGAGCACAGCAGTGCTCTTCACATGGAAAACAAAGTTCTACAGGCTGTCTCCACTCCGGCTGTTCGGAGAACAGATCATATGGGCGGACAGTGTTAAGTACCTGGGACTTACGCTGGACACCAAACTGCCTGGAGACTACACTGCAACGAGAGACTAAACAAGGCGAGGCAAAGGCTGGGAATCCTAGGCCCACTGCTCAACAGGCGTAGCGCCCTGTCTACAAGGGACGGTCTGACGCTGTACAAGCAGCTGATCAGACCGAACCTCGATTATGCGTGTCCCGCTTGGGGCCACCTGGCGGACACGTATGTGAGGAGGATGCAGTTATTCCAGAGCGTGTGTCTGACGATCATTGTGGGCGCACCTTGGTATGTCCGGAATGAGAAACTACACCACGACCTGGATATGCCTACCATCAAGGACCATTTCCGGGGACTGGCGCAGTCCTTCTACGCTAGATTTCCCGTTGCAACCAATCCTCTTATCCAGGGGCTCGGGAACTACGTCATCGACCCTGGTGGGTGCCATCGACGTCTCAAAGCCCTGCCCGGATAAGCGAGATGTGACAACAGTGGTTTGGGAGGCTCTCACCCAGCCCCTCATAGAGTAGTGTCTCCAAAGTAACTAAAAAATTTCTTACCCCCCAATATTACTAATAAAATGTAATATCTGTTTCTTTGTTTCAGAACTTCGCGAAATGCGACAACCCGTTTTTAAATTTTTGCAAACCACACGGTGTGACCAATTGGCCGGTACGTGTTGGAACTTGCTCTCGTGCTCTTCTTCAGAGAGCATCAGAGCATGCTATTGGATTGGATTGGAGAAATTTCTTCGGACTCGGAAGACCGGGTCACACGGATTGCACGTGTTGACAGCTCGTGCGATTCCTTGGACGTGGAGGGACTGTCTTGAAGACCAGACCTCCCGTTGATGCGTGAGGAGTCGGACCAGGGGTCGGATGATGAGTCTGAAGGATTTCGGACCGTAAGACCCCGCCGAAGGGGGAATGCCAGCAACACCAGGAAGCTGCTGGGGGGCAACCCTAACCATTAATGCGGCAGCTCTGGTGATGAGAGTGAGGCCAGTGGTGGCCCGGGCCAGGGTGCAACAGCGCTGGATAAATGTGGGAAGCGGCGGAAACCTAAGGGTAACAAAGCAAGCCGTGCCTCACCCCAGCCTGGTACTAGTGGCTCTGGGCCAGCTGGCAGAGCGAGGGGGAATATTCCTCCCATCATGTTGTGTGATGTGGAGGACTACTACAAGGTGGCGAGGGCCATCCTGTCCGAGGTTAGCGGGCCTGTGGAGGCGGTCAGGCAGCCGGGGGACCGAGTGCGGCTCCAGTGCGGGTCGGAGGAAGATTACCGCACCCTCCAGAAGCTCCTGCCGAGCTTGGGGATCCAAAATTGGTCCTACGAGCTTGGAAGGGAGCTACTGGCCAGGGTCGTGGTGAAGGGACTCTTGACACGGACAAACCCTGGTGACATCCAGGAAGAGCTGGTTGAGATGGGCTTCCCCATGAAATTCATCACAGAGATGCTCACCCAATGCAAGCGGGATCAGAGGAGCGGAGAAAGGCAGCGGTTGCCGAATTTCGTTGTCTCTCTGACGCCCGGGGAGCACACCACAGGCTGTACTTCATATCAGTCCTGTGTGGGCTCCGCGTCAGGGTGGAGAAGTACAAGTATCCAGGCGGCCCGGTTCAGTGCAAGAACTGTTTCCGGTTTGGGCATGTTTGGAGGGATTGCCCCGCTAACCCTAGGTGTGGGTTCTGTGGTGGTGACCACGAGAGGGCTGGGTGCCCGGAGGAGATACGATCTCTCCCGAAGTGCCTGCACTGCTCTGGAGTTCACTCCTCGGCATGGCGGGGCTGTCCCACGTACAAGTCCTTGCGGGTCGCAGAGAATGTGCGTGTCTCCAAGGTCCAAGAAGGGAGGACGGATGGGCTAAGTGAAGGACAGAAGCCTTCAGGGCATGTTAAAGGACGGAGTATGACAGTGACTCCTGCTTCAATACAAAAGCCACTGGTGAAATCTTTCGCCAGTGTTCTGTCAAAGACAAATACCCCTCCACTTCAGGCCGAGGCAACTGCCAAAGCCGCTATACCTGAACCGGTGCTTTCCGGTTTTGCCCCTTCGGTCGAGGGCCCGCCCGAGACTGCTCCTCTCCCTATCCCAACCCCCACATCTACCCCTACCCCTTTGCGCCCTTCCAACCCTTTCCTACACTTCCAGCTCCTATCCGTGTTACCCCTGCCACCACCAAACCTGAACCGCTTCCCAAACCTGAGGATGATACTGCAAAGCTCAATATTTGCAATGAGCTACTCAAGGGTATTCTGGGACTGGACCCGTGAATATAAATATATATTTATCCTTGAAAATTCATTTTCATAGTAGTTTACCAGTCATAGATTTTTGTAAATATGATTTTTTTTTTAAATAGTTTTAAATGTTTTAATAAAAATAGGCATTGGTAGACTATTATATTACATAATAAATAAAAAATTATTTTTTATTTTTCTAATATAAATTAGTTTATTTAATTTACTCATGACAGATAATATAAATATGGATTTAAAAAAAATCATATTATATATTTAGTTCCAAGTGGGTATCAGGAAATAGTTTTCCATGATACATAAAAATACATTTCTATTTTTACAAATACAATTCTATTTTTACACATACAATTTTTCTAGTAGATAAATATATTTTTAAAATGATATATTTTGCCATTACTAGGCAGAATAGATACAAATATAAATAAGTATTAAAAATGTATAAATGGTGATGGCCAATACCATTCTTGATATCATGTGTTTACTGTTGCAACATTTTACTTGCGGAGGTTAAAGGAGATCAGGGTAAAGCCAAACTAGGAATAAAGATTTATTTTGCTTTTAGCTGGAAATTGGATTTAAACCCGAGCTATCCTGAAAGGATAAGATTTAATGACACTAACGGGAGACTTTACACCTTTAGATATCACTCGTCTTGTAGGAGCTTAAAAATATTTTTTCTGAACATGAAAAACTTTCATTCACTTTAATCTTTGAGTTAATCTATACACATAATAAAAGTGAAAATCTGTCTGCATGCTTGATTCTGTTTTTTGTTTTGTTTTTTGTTTACAGTGCTTTCAAAAACTACTCATCGGATCGATACGGGACTTCTTCTACTGTACTCTATCTTCCGAATAAAGCTATATACCATTACGCTTTCTCATCAGCAAGTGAGGTAATGTCAAAAATACCTACTGTTAGTATAATTAAATTTTCAGTTTAGATTTATAAAAATCATATTTATTAACTTTTGATATACACAATTTTTTTAAAAGTTTCATTAAAACCGAGGGATTTGGAAATATCAACAAACCCATTTTAAATCTCCTTGGAAACGAGTATTTTGGAGGTATGTTTTCAGTCACTTTATAATAATAATATGTAGTGTTCTTAGAAAGTGATCATTAAGTTAATACATTTTAAACTGGATTATTTGTACACAATACATTGAAATTAACATTTTATACAAATTATGTGTGGCTTATAAACATTTTGTAAAGATATGTTCAAAAATGAAACTTCAGGACTTTAATCTAGTAATTGGCTTAGCTTGACAATGCTTTATCAGTGATTTAACCTTGTTTATCCTGTGGCTTGTGTCATATAGCGTTCATTGTTTTAGGACGAATCTTTTATGGTTGTGCAAAATCGTCAAGCTACTTTAAGGCATCATAAACAGCCTCAGGGACTCATCAGCTTTTCGTGCTTCCAAAATTGAATATAAATGTGTTGCGTTTATTTAGAAACATAGCAATAGACTTTAGTTACTGCTTAGGCTATGTGCTGACTACAAGTATTTCCCATTTATTGTAAAATGACGTCAAGACCTGAATTTGGATTGTACAGCAGTGAGATGTGGGGAACTGGCACCTAGTCTAAAAACTTTGGACCTTCATTCCCGTCCTTTGGTATCACTTTTCAATTTATTTATTTATGGTTAAAATCAATAAGAAAGAAATTAATTTGAGTTGAATAGTAAAATTAGGAACTAAAAAAAATATTAGAGCTATGATTTCGGAAAGATATTTTAAATTAATTTCCACCATTTCATTAAATTTGTGTATATTTTAAATGCTTTCTTGTTCACTATTTGTCAGGGTTTCATACAAACCGGTCCATTTGCTTGAATTTTAAACTGTTTTTTGACCGTTATTCCCCAGTTTGTGGTTTTATAGTAGTGACTAATATGATCAACGTATACTAACAATTAATTAATCTATTTATAATTATGTCCAAAGTCAAGAGTGTAACACAAAAACAACCACATACACAAGACGTCCGAATAAATAAGGTGCTCTCTCTTAATGATTCCTTAGCAATCAATACAACAGTTTCTGACAAGACATCTTGTGAATGTGGGGAATGCCAGGCCTCCACCGTGGTTCGGATTCCACGTTAAACTGTAGGTCCTCCATTTATACCATCACACATTAGCGTAAGTGCGTATAGCCCGAACGGGTAGTAAGACGCGGTGCTAATAATAATAATAATAATAATAATAATACAGATAAATATTCGTAGCTAGTTGCTTACTCTCCAGACTGATAGTCGTTAAACGGTGAATCTTCATCTTTAGTGGTGAGAAGGCGATGAAAGAAAACTGGTGGAGAAGGGTGGAGAAGCCCTTTCAAATGTGTTTAATTTTCCCAAAAAATACTTTAGTAAAGCTATTAGTAATAACATAGTAGAGAGGGTATGCTAGATTATATAAATACGTGTTTTTACAAGGAATTGGATTAAAAATAATTTTTCTATAGATTATTTAAAATATATTTGACTTAATTTAACCTGTAAATTTATTTTAAAAATATAGAGCAGGACTAATAATAAACATATGCATATATAACAAATATTGGTAAGTTATTAGTATTATTTATGAGGTGTTTTGTCTTACGACAGGTCCATGCCTTTTGTCAGTGAACATAGACTGCCAATGAGTCCTGTACACTGTTTCCTCCTAATCTCCCAGAATTCTCTTCTTTTCTTCAAGCTATCTAATATTTGAATCTTCCTTGTCAATAAGATACTCTTTCCCTCAACTTTACCTTATATGACTTCATGCAAGGGACAGTTCCTCTTAAGAATGTGACCGGTCCAGTTTTCTTAGTACCGAAGAATCCTATCAAAAATTATTTTATCATATCCCCCATTATTCTTAGGACTTCGTCATTTGTCATCCTCTTTGTCCACTTGATATTATCATGTCTTCTCCTATCCCACATTTCAAAGCTATCAAATATATCCTTTACTCCTTACTAAAAAGCCAAGTTTATGCTCCATGCAGCGCGATGCTTCAAATGTATCATTTCATCAATTTATTCCAAACTCAACTTGTTTGCCAGCTTTGCAATGGCTTCCTTGGCAATGGCGATCCTTGATCTGAATTGTCAGCAAACTTTCTAGGTACTTGAACTGTTCTATGTTCTTGGCTAACAATTTCGATTTTCAGCAGATCTTTATTTTTGAAATCGCAATCATTTTTGACTTTTCAAAATGTAGTCCTATATCCATGGAATATGTTTTCCCTGTCTTCTCCAGCTGGTCCATCATTTCCTGCAACTATTATCTATTTTTGGCTTGCTTAATTAGATCATCTTTGTATTTTATTGTTTTGATAACACGTCCTCCTATACATAAATTTCCACGTCCCTCCAGGGGTTCTCTGATCAGCCACTCTCCATGCAAGTTGAAGAGCCTGTGTGATAAACAACATCCCTGTCTCACTCCTTTTCCTGTATTTACGCTATTGGTATCTGTATCATTCAGCCTCACCTTAACTAGCTGTCCCAGTACAGGTTTTCAATCAGCATTCTGCCCCTCTTTCTGATTCCGATCTTCTTTAGTATTTCGATATGTTTCCTCTACTTCTCTCAATCGAATGCCTTTTGCCATTCGATGAAACCAATATAGACTTCTTCCCTTGACCTCGTCACCAACAGGTTATAAGGAATATGAATAGATGTTGGCACCTGGCAATGTCTTTACATCCTTCAATTTATTCCTGAATCACTGTTTGATGAGTATGCAGTTTAATTGGTACCTGCTGACATATCTTGGGCTCTCCCATGTGTATAGTTTTGTCTTCGGTTTCTTGAACCAGTTGTTTGTCACCCCCAAGTCATTCCTCTGACAGAATTTGATGAGCATCCACCCTCTCTTGTTTCTCTTACCCAGTGCATGTGGCCCTATGATCTTATGTTCTTGTCCCATCCCGTGTTCACTTACCTTCTTCCTTCATGTTGGATAATTACTTCAATTTCATCGTATTCTTGACATATCGTGGTCGGTTGTTGCCATGTACACTTGTAATGTACTTATATCCACTGGCTCAGAGTTCAATTTCACAAACATTAATATATCACTATGGCACATCAACTTAGTAACAATTTCCACCATTTTCTTTTTCTGCACTCTTCCACCTGAATGAAATATTGTTTCACTATATACACTATTTCACCAGATTCAACTTAAACTTACAATGCTCACATCACATCTGTCCATTCCCATTTTCTAATTTTCCAATTTCCCAGTTATTATATGAAACATTACGAGGTACAGTACATTAAAAACTATAAACGTAATACGTATAGCGTTAAACATAACTTGGCATGTGTTTAACTGTTACGTTTGAATTAAACACTCATTTCTAGATAGTTAATTGTATTTTCTCTCTGCCTGGGCTATTTTGGTATCTAAGGCTAGTATACAATTCACCAAAACAAGTCGAGATGAAGTTTATTAACCAATATTTCAACCAATCATCAAGGAGAAAGAGAGTCATGTCAGAAAAAAAATGTGAGTTAAATACATTTATTAAAAACGCCATTATTCAATTTATCAAGTTAAAATTTATATTTAAATTAATTTGATTGTTTCAAATTTAAAATTAATTAATCATTTATAGAATTTAAGCTAAGATAGGACAATCAAAGACTAGTATAAAATGATGCCCATACCCAGTTTTCGATATTAATCTTTTTGATGTAATTTCCAATGTGTTGAATCACTCCGTTTTCCCTGGAAGGAATTAGTCTTATAAGCTACAAAATAGATGAATAATTCAGGATGAGCAGTTACCTCTCAGGTTGAGACAAGAGTGGCACTAATTTAGATCTGATAGCCAACTCTCTTAAATGAGCTTTATAAATATATTACCATTAAATGTGACTTAATGTTAAGGAACAAGCTAAGTCTGCCCATGGCCGCAAATCCAAAACAGTGTGATAGATTTTGTTCAAACTTGATAATTAGATTCTATAGGACTATACTGCGAAAATAAAATAAAACCTTTCAATTAAGGGAAGCTTGCTCCTGGGTAATTTTTTTAATTTCTTATTTTGAGTAAATGAATGTAACGAGTTTGTTTAAAAAGCATTTCTTGACTATGTTTGACATGCCAAATAGCCCTGCATACGTTGATTTGGGTAAAAAATCGACGAAGAGATGTCTACTGATGAGAGAGTTTTGAAAACTTAAACTACTTTGGTAATTAGTTCACCAATTTTGCTTAAGATGTATAACTTATTTTGGGAGTGTTTGGCATACACATGATGAATACAACTCTGTATTTGTTTTTGGAAATAAAATTTGGTCGTGAGTAGTTTACTGATGTTTTGTTTTGAAATAAATATTTTAGAAAATGGCTTTAGCCATTTTGTTAAAAATGAGTATCTGTTAAGTTGCTTGTACTATAAATAATTATAGATATTTTGGTTTTACTGAAAAAAAATCTTGTTAAATAATCATTTATTTTGGTAAAACTTGATTCATTTTTAACATAGATTTAACGATTTCGTTCAAAATTGATATTTAACGTTATCAATAATAATGTATCTTTATGTATTTAAAATAAATTAATTTAAGGGTAGTTCAGTTTGAAAAATTATAGAAAATTAGAAATTTTTGGAATTTGACTTAAATATTGAATTCAAAATAGTAATCTGGTAATAGTTTTTCATTATAATATATAATAATTTATTTTTATTTTTACAAATAAATAAATTTAGGGTAGCTCACAAACAATCTATTTTTGAAAATTTGAATTTTATTAAATGTTTTTGAACAATTTATTTTAAAATGTATATTTATAAAGAGTTATTATTGTTATTAACAATATTGTGTGTTTGTGTTTGAGAGGAAAACATATTTAAGGGTAGTTTACTCAAAGTCTATTTTTGAAAATTATTTTCAAAGCCGCAATACATTGTATACCTTATGTTCTGTAAAATAATATACTGTAAAGACCCTACTGTAAAATAAATTTAAATTATAGAGGTGTATATATGTATGGTGGCACTTACCATGCATAATATTTTATGTATCTCGCATTTCATTGAACTCTGAGCACAAATTTTACCATGCAACTGTTGTCTCTATATGTGAGTGATAGGAAAAATTTGGTCCCGGGTGACAGATTTTTGTGATAAAATTACTAATAAATGCCCAGTATTAGTTTTCTTCCATTTTAAAAACACAACAACTATTCTGAAAAAAAATCTAGAAAACCACATATTTTTTAACGTCAGAAAAACAAAGTAGCTACACCGTACATACCCTTGATAGATAAGTGGAGGTTGGGGGGGAGTAGACATCCACGTCATGTAAAGATCAGTATTCTGTTAAAGTACAACAAAAGTGCGTGCCTGTGCGAGCCCGCAGCATATTTAAGATGTTGACGTCCACTTTCCAGGCCCACGCTCGTTCGCAATTGGCACAAGATTCGTTTGAAAACCTGGCCTAGAATCTCTTAAAATTCCTGTGAGTCCGTACTTTCTTGGGGGTAATGGCAACACCTATTCGGTGAGAAAGTGCTAAGAGAGCTAACAGTGGATTCAAACTTAGTGTTATAGTGACGAAACTATGAGTTAGTTTGCGAGCGGTAAAAGGTGTAGCACAAACAATATACAGTATTGTAGGTAATGGGGAAAGCAGTGTTGGAATCTCAGCCAGGTCTATTGAGGATATATTTTATTAAATGGTTTATAGATTACATTCTACGCAAACACAGGTACGTTTTTAGTTCTGCTTTCCTTCTCCTTTCTTATAAATGGTGTTGGGAAACTCATAGTCCAAACTCTACATAAAGATTGTTTGCACCTAAAGTCATACAAAACCCCAACACACTTATATCCGGAAAACCTTGCTAATACCATTGAATTGTAATCAAAGTTTCAGCGTACAGCACCAGGAAGGTAAAGCTGTCAAGAATAATTGCAAAACACGTTGCATAGGAGCTAGGCGCACGACACTACAAATCTCGACACCTTGGAGCACGGCTGCAGAAAATACCACAATTTATAGTAAACAACACACTAGTTCATCTAGAAATACGAATACTTTCTGAGGAACATTAGTAACGGTCCTACATCACAAAAATTGCTTGTCATTATTAAATGTACAGTACTGTTTGTCTAATTCCTATGCAACGTGCTATTCACGAATGCTTGACAGTTTTGTTCTCCTGGCGCTGTACACCGAAACATTGAAAACAATTTAATGATATTATCATAGTTTTCTGAATGTAAGTGTATAGGGATTTTGTATTAATTTTATTTTAAACAAGCTATATGTGCAGTTTGTCCTATGAGTTTCCGAACAGCGGTATAGTATACAGTGTATACTAGTATGACGGACCCAGTATTGCCAGGGAAAGATATTTTACTAGGAAAAAAATGGTAAAAAGTAAATCAAATATTCCTTTTTTTCAAGAATGTTAGTTAAAAAGGATAAAAAAGATTAAAAAGACTATAAAGGTTGAAACTAACAATAAGGGATAAAAGGGTATTATTTTAGTGTAAAAAGTGTCAACGAGGCAAAAAGGGTTAAAAGTAAACGTAATCAATATTTAAATTAATCACTTACCTATTTTAAGTTACCCTTTTTAGTCTGTTTACTCTTTTTAAATATTCTCCTTATTTAACCCTTTAACACTTTTGCCCCTTTTGGACTTTTTAACCCTTATCTCTCTCACTAAGCCTTTCTATCCCTTTTATAGCCTTTTTTCTCTACAGGCAAATTTTGCTTTTTATACTCTTTTCGCCCTTTTAAACTTCTTACACTTTTTAGTATTTAATTCCCCCTTTTGTTTCTTGCCACTTTTACCATTTTTACCCTTTCTTTGTCCTTATTATCTTATTCACTTAAGTTACCCTTTTAATAATTCTTACACGTTTCACCCTCTTTTATTATCCTTTTCGTACTCCTTTATTATCCCTTTCCTCTTCTTTTATTATCGTTTTCACCCTCTTTTACTATCCTTTCCCACAATATTTAAAAATAAGTTTTAGTTTTACATTTGATCCGTTTTGCATTTTTATACCTTTTATATGAAGTATCTAGTTTGCCCTGGAGAAAGATTTTAGAGTAAAAATAATCAAAAAGTATCTAAAAGGGTAAAAATTGAACCAGATAAAAATATATTTTTAAAATAGGATAGGTAATAATATAAAAAAATATAAAAAGGATAATAAGGGAAGAAGGGAAAAATGTTGAAAAGAGAACATTTAATTAAAAAATAAAAAGGGTATGAAGGTTAAAAGGGAAAAAATCAACAGAAAAATGGATTCAGTAACTATTGTATTAAACTTGAGCTCTTCTATTTACCAGCCTAAATTTGGAAATTTGAGTTGTTTAAATTTACGTCATTCAGCTCTGTGGTATTGACTATTACTTATGATCGAAGTTCTATTTAATATCACAAAGTGTAGTTTATTTAAATTTTAAGAATTTTGTGGGAGCTTCTCCTCCCCATTTCCTACTCCTTAATTTTGACATTTAAGGATTAGACCTTAACAGGGGTGGTTCTTATACTCACCTGTTATTTTTTAATCTTCTACTACACTGAATTTTTGTTTAATTTTGGGAAATATGAAAACCAACATGTCACCAGCCCCCTTTCTAAATAGTAAATATTTAAAATGTGTTTTGTTATTGGAGTAGTCTTTCTACATTCCTGTTAAATTTAAATTGTTTACCTCCCCTTAAAATATATTTTACCTAAATTTCATCGCCCTATCTTTTCTCCATTTAAAATAATGAGTCAATAATGGTTATTTGGAGTGTTCTTTATATTTGTTGCCTATTTTAAGTTTGATAACACATGGACAAGTTAATTGTTTCTATTAGTACTGGGACATGTATACACACTCTTCTTTCCATTTAAACAAATGCTACTAAAAATGTTTAATTTCAAAACAAACTAGGTTATTGGGAGTGCCTGTCAAATTTGAATTTTCTAAAGCACCTAAAAGTTTGTTTCTGAAGGTCCCTCACCCCCTGGTTCCCAAAGTCCTACCTGAAATTCAACATTGTCAGACCTTAGTATTTCTTTGGAGTGATTTTTTTACATGTCTGCCAAATCTCATTTTTTAACACATTAGGAAGTAGGTGTTTATTATTTGTTTATGAAATGTTTAATATCCACAATCCTTTTTCTCTAACTCACCCTTAAATATTTAAAATTTTAAGATTTATAGGCTGGAGTTTTCTCTTTATTTGCCTGCCAAATTTTAATTTTCCCCCTTATATTA
Source organism: Timema shepardi (assembly GCA_902151425.1). NCBI lineage: Eukaryota > Metazoa > Arthropoda > Insecta > Phasmatodea > Timematidae > Timema > Timema shepardi. Next base: position 12,692 of record CABFVX010005408.1, read on the forward strand.
AAAAAAATTAAAGGTCTTAAATTTCCAGGAGCTCCATTTTGAAATATTTCAATTTTAGATGAGTCAAGTTATATGAGGAAATTCCGCTATCTTCCTGCCAAACCAAATTTAAAGTTTCCAGGTTCAGGGTTTGGGGAAATACGGCGATAAGGGAGTCAGTGAGCCACACACCTTTCTGCCCCTCCCAACTCTCTTAGGAAACGCTAAAAAAATGTAGTCCGAACCTATAAAGGAACATTCTTAAACTCCAAGTTCCTACGTACACTGGTTCAAAAGATATATTAGTGAATTTTTAAAACTTTCACCCTCCTCTTTTCATCCTTTAGGGGTTAAATCACGCAAAATCAGGGATTATCTTTTGTCCAGTTCGTAAATGGAACCTTCAAGCCAAATTTCAAGTTTCCTGGCCCAGGGGTTGGGGAGATACTTTGATGAGTAAAATAGTGATCTGGTTTATCCTTATATATCTTTGACGAGTGTTAAAATGTAATACAAAATAAAATGATTTTAAGTAAAGTGTGAAAGTTTCAAATGTTAGTAACAAACAATATGAGATACAATATATAGATGTCACGGAACAGTGTTGATTCGCATCCACTCTTTTGTCATTATTTACCTAATATTTGTATCATTTATTAAAACCCCGCTCTCAGTTTATCACCACGTGGCTTTGTGTAGGCGTGTTCATTACGAAATACACTGAGACGATCCCAAACCCCTGGCATTCCATTAGCTCTGTTTGAGAATTAAGAGACGCATGGTTGAAGCACTTAACGCTTCAAAGAGAGGAGGGTAAAATATATCAGAAGGGATTATAAAAAGAAAGGAAAAGAGTGGAGGGGGTTAGAGATATTTAAAAGAAAAGAGAATGGAATCGAAAATAGACACATGATGAATGAATACACCGAGAACATAATACTTCACGTGCCTCACTGTTCTTTTGTCCAGTCGCACGGAGTGTAACATCATCTATCTGATTACTTCACAACAAGACCTTCTACTACTTCACTTCGTGTAACAAAAGATTCAAGAACATGAAAGTTTCTCTATATTCTTTTTCCTATCCCAAATTATGAGATTTACATTTATTTGTCTATTTTTATCCAGTCCTTGATACAGTAAAGTAGTTATCACCTGTGACCTCCTTTCTGTAAAACAAATCAAGATCTATCGTAGTGATATAATCCGGCCACTTTTTAAGAACACTAGGGACGACCTGTTTTGTGTGTTCCCACATACTTCACTTGGCGAATGATAGTGCATTTAATTAAAATTATTAAGGCCCTGCCTACCCTCTCTGGCGGTGTGTTGAGCTTTCAGCTTTCAAAGTAGATGGCGTTGCTAACGTTATACAAACTGGTGGATTCCAGCCATCAGGTTGGCAGCATTACTGGTTTGTTTAAACAATTGGGAGGCTGGGACCGGTAATCAGTAAAGGCCGCAAGCAAACTTTTCCTAGAACTGATAGAGATAAGAAGTGTAGTGCCGGACAGTAAAGTGTGTAGGCGACCAAGTTGGACTAAACGTGGGGAGATAAAACGTCAAGATACAATCACACTCTCGAGCAGAAAAATTAGCTTATCCATCCCAGCCAGCTAGACGCTTCTGTCTGGGGGTTCAAATCCCTGCTGAGGGTATTTTGGGGAGATCTTATTCAATCGTTTCCTTCTACTCTCCCACGCAAATGTGGGTACATTTCCTTCATTAATTCTGCCTGTTTAGGTATGAACTAATTATGCCAGTGGGTTAGGGATAAATACGTTTCAATTTAGAGGAAGTGTACCCGCATTCGCGTGGAGAGAGAGTAGGAAAATATTTAGGAAATATCACCCGATCATGATTGAGCCACGATCTCCCAGTCATCTGCAGACTAGTCTAATGTGAGAGTGACGCCTTAGACCATGTGGCCACCAAAGTTGGATATTACCAATCCTAATGTCTAAAAATAACTAAACGATTATAATAACATGACTTACCAAATCTTTAAAAATTACGTAAGCTAGAGAGGTGGGAGGGAGCTTACGTGAGGGAGGGAGGATCTAAAATCATGTAAAAAAGCCTTACGTAATTTAAGGATGGCCCCCTTGCAATAAAAACTATGGGCCATAGATACAAGGCCTAGCAGCCGGGTCATGTTATTGAGCAGAGTAGAAACGAACTCAGGTCATTGCTTTATAACTCTCCTTTTTAAAAAAGTCTTGAACTATTTTTTTTCAAATAAATATCTGGGGAGGGTAGTGATAAATAATACTGTATACTTATTTATCAGAGAAAAAATTATTTAAGGTAAAATTAGAGATAACTTATTTTTGAAGATTTTGTCACTAACTATATAATAAATAACCTATACGAGAGAGTATGTAGCTTACGATTTTGTCGAACCATTTATTTGAGTTTATTAGTAAGCAGGTAAAATAAAAAATAACTAAAATTTAATGTGCTAAATTTGGTCACTGTGCTTTGATTAATTTTTAAACTTTAAAGGCTAAAGAGGCAATAAAATATTTAAAAAGCAGTTTCATTTCGAAGACTAGAACAATTTTGACTATAAATATATCTGTTATTTTTATTGCTGATATCACCGCGTCATACTACCTGTTCATGTTATACGCATATATGATAATCTAATTGGGTAGTAATGAGGAAGGAAGCATTTGAGAGGTTATCTACCAGCATTTTTATTTTGGGAGATGGGGAAACAATTTAGGAAAAACTACCCTCAGTAGACCCGACCAGGATTTGAACCCCAAGCGCTCCGCTATCAGCAGGCCAATTTAACACTGGAGTGACACATTAGATCACTCGGCCACTGAAGTGGGTATCTGTTATTCAATACGGTGTTTACAGTTTTCAAACATCTATAGGATTTACACAATTTTCCAGAAATAAATGTTTTTGGGAATAATTTTTCATCCTATTGGTAGATTTTAACTTGAGTAATATCTCCATGGTGTCAGCCTGCAAGCAGGCCATACCAATCGAGAGGCTGCCATATGTTGGTGAAGATAGTGCCAACATTTTCGGGTTGACGGTGTCATGTGGTCAGCACAACGAACCCTCCAGCCTTCTATCTCAGTTTTCTAGACTGAAGCGCTACTTATTCATTCACGTAGCTCCTCATTTGTCCTCACGAGGTTGATTTTGGTTCCGTTTCGGACCCACTGCTTCGCAGACAGAATTGGAAGCACTAGGGATCGAACCCGGGACTTCGGGACCTGAAGTCAGTAAATCTGACCACTATATCACAGAGGCTGTTGGGTATCAACTACTTACTTACTTTGTGGCATTGGGAACACAAAAGTTCATTAACTTTAATGGTTTTAAATATATTTTACTAATCATCGGCTCCATGTCGTGGTCAATATTGCTAAAGCGCTATGACTGATCACTGAGTGCGTAAATTAATCAGCTCTAGTAACTTTGCTAGTTCGATTTCCTGTAAAGTTGAAATTACTTAGTACTAGCGTGATACGAACTCGGCCAAGGCACAATAGATTTTGAACATATTATAAGTGCGTTACAGAGTGTTAGTAACATTTACTTTCAGCTAAGAGCTTTTTTAGAAAAATTACTTGAAACATCAAAATAATCGCTACATTGTTATATAGAAATATTTATTTTTATATTAATTTTGATATTATTTCTAAAATAAATAAAATAGTATTGCTACTCATCCTTTGTACTTAAAATAGTAAATACAGATAGCCTAAACGCCAGTAATATGATACCATTAAACAAAACTTGCCCTTTACGACAAGCAGTTCAATAATCAATTTTATCCTTGAGTTTCTTTGAGCGCCCTTTCTTCCATCAACCCATGTTTCACAAACTTGTTATCCACAAGGATATAAAATAATATTATGTAAATACTTTTCTACCTCAAAATTTATACAATCCATTGGATCTTGTTCGAAGGCAAAAAAAGTCACATTTTATTAATTATATAAAAATAATCATCGTGCGTACTTATTGTTCGGGATTCGATACATTTCTTATGAAAATAGCGCACAAACTGCGAGAATGTAACAGATTCAAATTAAAAGTAATCACATTCAACAAGATAATTAAATAAAATTATCATAATCACACTTTGAGTACAAAAAACTTCGTTCATTAGTTTTTTGTAAAATAACTTATTCCAAAGTCAAATCCAAAACCGTAAATTAAATATAGAGTATAAAAACATACTGAAAACATCTCCAAATTACATCTAGACCAAATTTTATTGAAAATACCTATGTTTGATATGAGCAGGAATGTTTGGGTGTATTTATTACAATAGTGGATTAAAAATTCAATGTACAGTAATTTTCATATACTCTGAATATTAACACTTATTATTACAACGTCAATGTTCAAGAATGAGAAAACCCGTGAAAGAATGTAGGATATAGATTTTTACATGTTTTACTGCCTCAGGAAAATAAGGGCTAATATCATAAAACTTTGTGTATGGAGAAGAATGTGTTTTTTTCTTTGAAAATAATGTATCACTAAGTAATACTCTCATTGAAGTAAGTAGGGAACAACTATATTTATTCACACAGCAGTTAAGATTTTGTGATTATTTTAGTCACTTAATATATTAAGATGTTTATATTTAACCACGCAAATCTTCTTAATTGGACATGGGCCCTTCTTATCCCATTCCACATGGTATTAATATTTCTTTGACTCAAGAAGGTCACAGAGATTAGCTTAATCCTCCACTGCCACCTGCATTCCGATACAGCAGGTTATCCAACTCTTGCAAAACCATACTAGCTGATAAATGGGTAATGATCATACTAACGGCGCCTATTATCAACTAAGATAACTATTTGTACAAGGAAAAGTTGTATTTAAAGCCATGTATTTTTACTAAAGTGTTGACCAGCGAGTCGTTAGAGCTAAATATTGGCGTTTTTATTGAAGCCAACCCAAATTTAAAAATACGTTAAAAAAATTATTCAATAACTAATATGTTATAAACAAACACTCTAGCTTAATTGACCAGAGAAAGTAAATAAATATATTAATAATTTTAGTTTTCTCATTTAAAATGCATTGAGATGGAAACATTTTAACGAAAATTTTTCAATAACTATTTTTAACATGGTTTGAAAAGTCCATAAGGATTATGAAAGATGCCCAGATATGTTACTAAAATAAATAAAAAACAACAATGTTTAATTATTGGATATTTTACTAAAACATTTTTTTGTTTATAACCATGCATTTATGGGTAGGCTTGGCCTTAAATAGAGCTATGTTAATTTACGTTAGGTAGCTTGGCTCACAAACATTATTACTACCTATGAAATGTTGTACACTCCGTCGAGATTGTAAGGTAGCAACTTACTGGCTCAGCCCACATAATATGATATACATCCTCACATAACTGATGAATAGTTTGCCTAGCTACGCCCAAGGCCGGATTTAGAGAAAGCATTAAGTCCTTAAAATATTTCTTGCCTGTAGGGAAGGAGTGATGGGGGAGTGGTTATGTCTTTTTGTGATGTCCAAATCGTTTGATATACTAAATTAATTTTACTTTATTTTCCCTTTCTAATAAAATCAATTATTTGTTATATACTTAATTAATTATGTTTGGTATCATTAATATATGGGCCTGCTTTTTTCTTAGCTGTTAAAGATTTAACCATGCCACACATTATTTTGGCAGCAATGCTACCTACATTTATTGGTTTTACATGGTAATATAAAGCAGGTCTCCCCCCTGTTCAGAATCTTAATTACTGTGAATAGCTAATTATGAATTTATTAATGATCAATTATATTCCACACATGTAGTGAAAATAACAAATTTAATCCAAAAGATTTTTACTTTATTTTTAGTATGCTGAGTTTAAAAAATATATAAATAATTTAAGGGTCTTAACAACACTAGCAAGTATAGCACTTTAATTATATGATACCAACAGGCTTTCAATATAAATGATATGTGATATATTAGTAGGAGTTTAGTGTCAATTATGTTATCTTGTGTGGTCATTACTAAATTTACACAAACTATATTATATAAATAAAGAATTTAAATTATGAATATAGAATATGTTAGAAAAATTGTCTAGTTTTTAATCGTGATGAGTTAAACTAAGAATAATATAATTACGATTACTAGAAACTACTATCAGGCTACTACACAATAGATTAAGAAACTCTTGCAAATAATGACTGTCCCTGTAATAACATCTGTCTCTCCCTTCCCCCTCTAAACACATACATCTTGTAATGTAGTAAGTATATCTATGCTAATTTTCTGATGGATCAAGAAACTTGAGCATTTTTTTATTGTAGAATTACCATTCCAGTTATGTTCCCCTATTTCTATAAAGGTAAAAAGGAATGGAAAATACTAGACATTTCCCCTAGCTAGATTATAGTTAGAGTAATATGGAAAGTGCACATTAAATAGCTCTATTAATAAATAATATGAGGATGGGTTTCGAATCCCGGTCAGGTCCAGTGAGGGTGATTTTTCTTAAATGGTTTCCCACTCTCCTTCCAAGCAAATGGGGGTAACTTACCTCTAATATGTTACCTTACTCAACCCAACCCCATAAGAATAATTTTCAATTATATGTATAACCTGAACAGGTGTTAACAAGCAATGGTAAGATAAAAATAATAGTAAGACCATGGTCTAATTAGTTTGCCATGAGCTGTCTTCACTTCCCCAACAGGATATGGAGATACAGGTGGTTTGGCCATGATAGTGACGATAGATGGTGATGGAGGTGGCTAAGCCAAGATAGTGACGACGTATGGTGACCCAGGCGGTGAAGCCTAGATAGTGTCGACAGATGGTGATCCAGGCAGTGAAGCCAGGACACTAACAAAAGATGGTGATCCAGGCGGTGAAGCCAAGATAGTGTCGACAGATGGTGATCTAGGTGTTGAAGCCAAGATACTGACGACGTATGGTGATCCAGGCGGTGAATCCAGGATACTGACAACAGAGGGTGATCCATGTGGTTAAGCCAAGATAGTGACGACAGATGGTCATCTAGGTGGTTAAACCAATATAGTGACGACAGATAATGATCCAGGCGGTTAAGCCAAGATAGTGTCGCCAGATGGTGATCCAGGTGGTTAAGCCAAGATAATGACGACAGAGAGTGATCCAGGTGGTTAAACTTAGATAGTGACAACATATGATATCCATATGGTTAAGCTTAGATAGTGACGACATATAGTGATCCAGGCGGTTAAGTCAAGATAGTGACGACAGATGGTGATCCAGGTTGCTAAGCCAAGATAGTGATGACATAGGGCGATCCAGGCGGTTAAGCCAAGATAGTGACGACAGATGGTGATCAATGTGGTTAAGCTTAGATAGTGACAACAGATGGTGATCCAGGTGGTTAATCCAAGAGTTTAAGTATGATTTATATCTAGCCAATACACATTGTCCAACATCCATTGAACCAGAAGCAAAAGTATAGCACGTTATTAACAAATCAATAACGTGTCCAAAATCCTTCTGCTTCCACAACACTTGCTAATCCTCTTGGCATAGAATTAATAAGTCTTGCAACATACCGTGGACTGTCAGAGAGCTCTTCCCAAGCAGCTTCAACTTCATCCCACAGTTGATTAGAATTCCTGATATCCAGATGACGTTCACGAAGAATCCTAGTCATTTCTGCCCATACATTCTCGATTGGGTTCATATCACAGCCACATGGAGGCCATGGGATAACATCAATGTGTCCCCCCCCCATGATCTGCAAACCACCGCTGCACTAACCGAGAAGTATGAATAGGTGAGCGATCGTGTTGATAAACAATTGATCCTACGGGATATCTTTCCCGTACAGACGGCAACATCACGTTATCCAAGATACTCACGTATTGCTCCTTATTTAAATATCCATCTATTTTCCACATTACACCCACACCAGCGTGTGAAATCCACCCCCAACTAGAAATAGTGAAGCGACCACTATAGTGGCGTTGATGCACATAAGGTGGTTGAAAACGAGCATTTTTAGGCCAATAAACTAGCACACGACCATCATTTGATGAACTCCATACCTTCTCATCAGTAAAAATAGTTCTCCTCCAAAATTATAATGGCCGTTCTAAGTTTTCTTGGGCGAAATTCATTCGAGCCAGCTTATGTCGTTCTGTTAATAGCTGTTTTGAAGCAGCAGTAAATGACTGGAGCCCTCCTTCTCTTAAGCGCTCCAAAATTGTGTCTTTAGACAAATTTACCCCAACCCGCGCAGCAATCTGTCTGCTCGTTAAATATGGGCTTGCCTGAATTACAGAAACTAGCGCGGCGTCTTGTTCCCGAGTAGTTTTACATGAAGCAACTCCACCATGACGACACTTGAGGCTGTTTTCATTTTCCCATCTAGATTTCCACAACGAAAATGTTTTTCGCGAACATGGTATTGCATACGAAATTTCACTGTCCGTGTATCCTGCCTCCACTAAACCCAGAATCCTTATTTTATCAGCTTCACTTAAACGTCCATATCATTCCATGGCTGAATTAACTGTGAACAATAAGTTTGAAACACAGTTCAAACACTCCAAGGGTAGATAATATGTTTTGTTTTGCTCTCCCACTTAGAAACAAACAACGGTCGGTCAAATGAGGTTTCCATCATGTGAAAGTTTTCACTCCTATGAACCACTTCTGGGCGTGTAAAGAATAAATAATTTACCCAGTCGTTTTATAAAGTATATAATATAATTGAAATTATAAAATACATATAATCAACATTAAAAAAAGCAAAATTATAGCCTACTGGACTTTAAATATTAACTATCGGTATAGATAAACACTAGGTCCACATTTTCGGCATATTCAATTTGGTTTTAAGTCATGGTAAGTTCGGGGTTTGAATCCCAGATAGATGGACTAATAATGTATTGCCCACATTTTTTTAAACCCTACAACCACAAAATTTTGGGTACACAAACTTTCAAACTATATCTTCCTAAACGCTACTCAATTAGAGTAATTAACATATATGCGTATATACAAATCGGGTGTTGAGACGCGATAATGAAATAATAAATAAAATTTTGCATAAGATCGAAAGCCTGATAAACCACATGCAACAGTAGTTCATGAAATGTTACAAGGCAAACCATTAGCAAAAACTAATATTTTAGGCCCAAATCAAGTTCAAACATGATTTCCTAAACCGCTCCCTTTAATCATAGCCAAGAACGGTACTAATTAGTAAGGACCTTACAGTAAAGTTATAGTCTCAAAATGGTCCAGGAATAAGGTATCAGACTTATATTCTGGGAGTCCGGGGATAAATCCTCGGTCACGGCACAGATTTATCCGATTGCCAAAACCTTCCTTCACCTCTGACAAGACGTGTATTAATCACAACTTGTGAATGTGTAGAGTGCCAGGCCTCCACTGTGGTTCGGATGCCACGTTTAGCTGTAGGTCCTCCATTTTATCTCACAATCACCCTACTATTACACATTAGCGTAGGTGCATACAACCCGAACGGTTAGTAAGACGCGGTGATAATAATAATAATAATAGTAAAAATAATAATAATATACAGTCGCAATGAAAACAGCAGTCGTCAATTCATTTAACGTGGTGAAAATATTTTTATTTAGAGACGTTATCCATAATATTCACTTTAATCCCTTTTTATTAATATGTCAATATTCAAACTACGCTTCCAAATTTTCTCATTTATAGAATAAAATAACAGGCTATGTTTAAGTCTTATAAAAACGTAATTTTCAATGACAGTATAAGAAACAAACAAAACCCGACATTTAGAGAATGGTGTCAGATACAAACCAGAATATAGGTATAGTATATTGATAAACAATTATTTTAAAAATAATGAAGTATTTCATGTGCATACTTTTTAACAGAAGATTCGAACCTTATCTTTCATGCCATGATAAACTGGAATACACAAGACTGACATCTTTTTTCCATTTTCCCACAGGTGCACATTACACAGAAGGTATTTTATTAGTCCTCCTCACCTTATTACTCGTTCAATAATGAATAAAGTGGAGGAAGGAGGAATGTTAGAAGAAATATAACTAATTTACATGGAAAGAGCATGAGAAATCACTTAAGAAATGCCAACTAATTAAACCCAATCAGGATTCAAGCCCTGACTTCCTTGTCACAGGCAAAAAAAAATCAGACTTATTTAAACTTAACATCCAAGCTACTTTACGTTGTCTTCCTCACACTTCTTCATCTTATAAGATACTCCCCTATCGCCACTACTTATTTCAACCCTCCTTGAAAATGCTCTTGTCTAATAGCTCGTTGACTTTTTGAAGCCTACTCTGTAACATCCAATTCAATAACTACAATCCAAGCTATCTACAGTCCATGGCTATAAAGGACAGTGCGCATAATGTGTTTGGTGAAGGAAGGGCCTATTAAACCACGGAACAAGATTGTTCCCTGTACTCGTTTCACGGCAGCAATCAATAAGCAATGACTCAAAGGTCAACCAAAATAAACAAAAAATATCATTTAATAAAAAGATTGTATACGTGTAGCTGGAATCAGCCTCTTTTGTGGTCCCATGTTCTAAGACGTTACTCTCGCAATAGACAAGACTACCAATGACGGGGATATACGGGTTCACTGAGAGGGTTTTTTTCCAAACGGTTTTCAACTCTCCCTCCACACAAATGTGGGCACTCCCTGTAAATTCAGCCTTCCTCAGCATTAAAAAAAATAGGGTGATTAGCATACAGGTGTTAAATCCAAATGGGTCCGGTGCAACACTAATATATATATATATATATACATATATATATATATATATATATATATATATATATATATATATATATATAGTTTTTTGTTTTAGATCAACATAATGCAGCGTTATCTAAACTTACATATTAATATATTGCTTCCTTGAAAAAAGGAATATGCACATTTAAAGTGTTCTATGCCATATTAATGAGCCAATAACCATTTTTAAATGTCTAAGCGTTTTTTTTAAATATAAGGTTTTAAAATAACCAATTTACCGTGAAAAGCCCTACCTAGAAATTAATGTATGCCTACATCATTAAATCTTTATATATTTACTAACAGGGGTTGGATATGGGTGGCGATAATCATTTACAAGTAAATGGTTTTCATCTCCTTGGTATCAAACCTATTATTGAGCTAACTAATATATAAACGCAAACAACCAATTAGGTGGTTAAAGAATAATATTCCATGTTTTTAAATATCATGCAATTCTAGTCCAGTTTGTCGATAGTGGGGAAGTTAGGGTTAGAATCTCAGACGAGCCTATAAAGGCTGTTTAATCCTAAATTGTTTCGAACATTTCCTACCTGTTAATATGGATACATACACATTCAATTCGACCTCCTTTACCACAACTCACTCACGTATTTTTATGCATATAGTTCAGACGGGTTGTAAGACGTGGTTGTAAATTTTGTTTGATATATAAATATAACATATCTTCTTGGCTAATTTATCCCTTTCGCTTTAGCACGGAAAATTGCAACAGAATAAATTGTCTAAATTTCTTTGAATGTTTCCGAATAGAGTATATTTTAGTTTTCATTACCATCTCTGAAACTTTCGACAAACAGATGTGAAGTGGATGTAATATTATTATTCTTGGTTGGCAATGGAAAGTTATTATAACACGTCGAAAACTAAAGAGCATTAAAAAATGAACAAATGATATTAAATAATTAATTTTTTACTAAGATACACCCATGTCCTAGCTAACGATATAGTTCATTTTAAAAATACGATCATTAAAATAAAAATATTTCTACCATCCTCAGAATATTGGGAACACCAAACTTTTCACTGCGAGACCTAGAGGAACATCACCTGGAGATAAAATCCAGGAAGGAAGTGAACCCACATTTGCGTAGAGGAGGAGTGGAAAACCGTTTTGGAAAAACTCTCCTCGGTTCACTCGAGTGAGATTCGAAACTTGATCTCCCCGCCCTTGTCAGTCTAGCTCAACACGAAGATAGTGCGTTATTTAACTTCGCCAACGAGGCGGGTCTGAGAGTTGTTGATAATCTCATTGTAGTAAAAACATTATTGATTGAACTTAAAGATGAAAGCCCCAAAATAATAGATATATAGACCAGAGTGATTTCTGCTCGAAGTACACACAAAATTAAATATTTGATAGCTTATAGTAAACAGAATTAAAAAGTTAGCTAAATATTCCAGACAATGTCGTAAATGAATTATTTTCTACTGCATCGGTAGTCACGTGGGCAAAAATGTTTTCATTAGGTCCATTTTCAGTTATGGATGAAACAGGGTTCTCATACTGGCCGAAAATATTGAGGGGCGTTTTCCTACATTGTTTCCCAACTTCTCTCCTAGCATATAAGGTTACATCCTCTTTAACTTGTATCTTCTTCATCACTATCCCGCAACAATTATTTAAAGCATGTAGCCCAGATGAGTAGCAGAGGTGGGTGAAATAGGTAATATTATATTACATATAAATATTATCATATAGTTCACTCTGAACTATATTATCCTCTTCGTGGAAGAACTTAATCTAACCTTCCAGCTTACCTACAAAATTCATTATCAATAGACCTGTCAGCAGTTTCAGGGACTCACAGAAAAAATCTTGATTAAACTAATGTTAAAACCTATAAATACTACATAATTGAAAAAACTTCACTGCATTCGCTTATGTGGTTATAAATATCATAGATAACATATATACAACATCCATACAAAACTTTAACAGGGACTCTAAACCCAAAACCTAGGTATATCATGCTACAATTTGCCTGGTTAATATCCTACAGAATGTAATAAACTACATCGAAATCGGTTTGCTGTTACGAGATATAAACAAATATTCGGCTGGTCCCTCACCGAGACTCACAACACAAAACCTGATTATATCATGATAAAACATGCATGGATAAATATAAAAAAATCTACATCCCAAACGGTTAAGTGGTTCCAGAGATATATACACATATCCAGCTGACACTTCACCGGGACTTACAACAAAACACCCGATTAAAATCATTACACTGAAAAATGCCTGGATAAATATACCCGATTACAATAATTACACTGAAAAATGCATAGATAAATAATTTACAGAATAATTAAAACCACACCACAGTAATCATGTGGTTCCATCAATGTATACAAACAATCGGCTGGCCCTTCACCGGGACTCACAATGAAACAACTTATTATACACAAATAATGTTAAAACCTGCCTAAATATTGGTCCAGTATAAAAGTAAAAACCACACCACAATAGGTTAAGTGGTTCCAGAGATCTTAAGCTACAGATTTAAATAAAACCAGCCGTATCTTTAACGGAGACTCAAACCCTGACTGTATGTATGATAGATCCTATCGAATATAAATAAAGGCACCACAACCGGTTATGAAGTTCCATGTATATTTGGCAACAGACACGTTTTTATAAACAGTATGTATATATATATATATATATATACTGTTTATATATATAATATTATTAGCACCTCGTCTTACTACCCGTTCGGGTTGCACGCACTTACGCTAATGTGTAATGGTAGGGTGATTGTGAGATGAAATAGAGGACATATAGTTTAAAGTGGGATCCGAACCACGGTGGGGCCTGGGATTCCACAGATTCTCAAGTTGTGATTAATACACGNATGTATGATAGATCCTATCGAATATAAATAAAGGCACCACAACCGGTTATGAAGTTCCATGTATATTTGGCAACAGACACGTTTTTATAAACAGTATGTATATATATATATATATATATACTGTTTATATATATAATATTATTAGCACCTCGTCTTACTACCCGTTCGGGTTGCACGCACTTACGCTAATGTGTAATGGTAGGGTGATTGTGAGATGAAATAGAGGACATATAGTTTAAAGTGGGATCCGAACCACGGTGGGGCCTGGGATTCCACAGATTCTCAAGTTGTGATTAATACACGTCTTGTTAGAGGTGAAGAAAGGGTTTGGAAATAAGATAAATATGTGCCGGAGCCGAGGATTTAACGCCGTAATCCCAGCACCGAAGTCTGACACCTTACCCCTAGACCGCCAGGTCATCTTAAAAACAGTAATGAACTTACAATACTTTTTACTTAAGGATATTTACATTTCAAACCTTAAAAAACATGGATATAATTTAAAGAGTTTTTAAACTTTTAAACAAAAAAAAATCTAACTGCTTTTCATTCATTTAAACCTCCCCACTCAGATATTAATAATAATATTTGCAGATGACATAACCAGAATTATGGTTTGAACTTCCATAATTGATTTAGTAAACAGACTTGACAAAAACAAAACCACAGTTAACATTATACATTTAATTTTTTAGAAAATGGTAATAAAAGTAAGTCTTAGTAAACAACAATTTTATCAATCAAAGTATTTATCAAATCATTTTACTTGTCGTTAATTTTTTAGCCGTTTTGGTAACATTAAATAAAATATATGGTACCACAAAGTTATATAGACAGTGATATTAACTTTGAAGAAACAAATAAATTACCTTTAATAACTAAAATATGTCCAATAGATAAGATTTGATCAGATATCTTTATTTTCTACCCGGAAGTAATATAAAATATTTTAAATCAGGATTGGGACCATTAAATTATATAATTTTTTTTAAACTCAGTATTCTAAAACTAAAGTAAAAATATTTTAGATTTAATTTGTTATTTTCACTACATGTGTGGAATATAATCATTGATCATTAATAAATTCATAATTAGCTATTCACAGTAATTAAGATTCTGAAAAGGGGGAGACCTGCTTTATGTTATCATGTAAAACCAATAAATGTGGGTAGCATTGCTGCCAAAATAATGTGTGGCATGGTTAAATCTTTAACAGCTAAAAAAAAAGCAGGCCCATATATTAATGATACCAAACATAATTAACTAAGTATATAACAAATAATTGATTTTATTAGAAAGGAAAAATAAAGTAAAATTAATTTAGTATATCAAACCATTTGGACATCACAAAAATACATAACCACTCCCCCATCACTCCTTCCCTACAGGCAAGAAATAATTTAAGGACTTAAGGCTTTCTCTAAATCCGGCCTTGGGCGTAGCTAGGCAAACTATCCAGCAGTCATATGTGGAGGTATAGCATACCACGTGGGCTAAGCCAGTAAGTTGCTTCCTAACAATCTCGACGGAGTGTACAATCACACATAGAAAACAGTATTTGGGTGGAGCACTGCAAGTGGGGATGCTACATGTAACTTACATTTTCTAGTTCAGGTGAATATTACTGGAGATTGACTGTTATCTAAGAAATTGATTAGATTCTGCCCAAATAAATTATGGTAATCCAAAGAGGATAAACACAATTTTTTAAAAGTGTACTGAACCTTGGTCTCCCAATAAACGCGCCCCTAACTCTGTCGATAATTACTGTAAGTCTCAGGAGGTCTCTGGTGCATAATACATTCTCATATTTATTGACTGGAAAAATAAAAATAAATAAAAATACGACAATAAATTTATATAGAATCGTATAAAATAATACTAGATTATAAATATAATTTTTTAATTTATTTAAATTGACAAGAAAATATAAATGTGTCTGTGTAAATTAGCAGTCTCCTCAGTTCATAATACGGGTAGGCCACAGTAAAGTAGTGTCAAAGTATAATGAACAACATCCACTTACCAGCTTATAATGCGCACTTTTGAAATACCAAAACACACTAGATCAACTACACAATATTAATAGAAATGAATAAAGTTTATTTTATATTTGAGACAAAACCATATTCATCAAAGGGATAAAGCAACAAACAGTGCACACAGTAACGAAACCCGTAGATAACATAATCTTTGTCTTTGCACGACCAAAATTTGAATGAAATAATATATACTGTTATATGAATTTGTTGTAAAAAGTATCATAAAGTTTCACCAAATAATATCGCCAGAAAATGTTTAATTTAATTTTTCCAAATGTTTTCACCAAAGAGGCATTAATTTTGCCCTTGATCTCTAATTGTGTAAACACATTAAAAATGGAACCCAATTTAGATAATCTTTAGTTGGATTGTTAATTTAATCTAATTTTCTTTCTTTTGCCTAAAAAATATTCAGATTTTCCATCAAACAGTAAGTTGTTTTGCATATAAACTTTTTAAATATTGAGTCCCAATTTTCTTGGCCTTCCATTTATAAACTCAATTTCTTTCTTTGATTTCCAATGATTTTGAGTGGCCCCTCTAGTTGCCAGGCCCATTTTTATTTTTTAATATACAAGGAGGTTTCTACTATTAGTTCTTTAAACTTCATGCTATCACATTATGAGAATTTGAAGTTCAAATGTAATGGTTTGCCAAGGATTTGTATAGTTTTTATATGTCTTTAAAACTTTCACTACTTTTTTTCGCTGTAAAAAAATGTTTCTAACAATTTTGGAAAATTTTATTCCCCTCAATTACTGGACCTTTATTATAAAATTTAAGAGCGTTAAAGATTTTCTGATAATTTTAGTTGATACTTCTAATTGTTTGCCACGTTACAATATTATTCTAGAGCAGTGAAAACTGTTTTTATAAATAAGTTTGGCTAAATCCATGGCCCCTTAATTTCCAAGACTCGAATTTTCAAATTACTATTATTAATTTTTTTTAAATTTTTTGGAAAACTTATCTACCTGCCTTCCAAATTTAAATTTTATATCCAACTGAAAAGCGTTTTAGTTAGCTTTTTAAATATTCAATCATCTTTCCTCTATTGTAAAGATCCTCAACCTTAAAGTTTAAACACTACATTTTTCTGATTTTCTGGGGGGTAAAAGAGTCACTCTAATTGATACCCAAAATTAAAATCTCCCAATAAACCTAAAATTGTTTTTTATATTTGTTAATGAAACTCCTATTTTCCAAACATGGAAATGTTGATCTTGTACCCCCCTCCATATTCACGGATACCATTTCAAATTTCAAATCCTAAGACTTTTCTAATTATATGGAAGGGTCATGTAGTATATACCTGCATGCTACGCTTTAATTCTATACCACACCTAAAAGTGGTATGTTCTATTAGATTGGTAAATAACCTTGTGCCGATTAGTTTTCTGATTATGCTTTCAAAAAGATTTTTCTTCAGTTTCCAATGTATGCCTTACTTCTTTCCAACGGTGTCAGATTATTTATACCTTTAACGTTGTGTGTACGACATTTGGTTGATCTTTAGGCGCCACCTTGTTAAGTGATAAATCGCCGCGCAGACGTTCAGCTCTAAAACAATATCTAATTCTACGATGCTTTATTTCTAAATATGACTCACGTCAAAAAATGTATAAATATTCTATCAGGGCTATTTTTCATTGACAACTTTATAGTTTCCATTTTATTAACAAAACGAATTTGATAATGTGTCATTAGTCCATTTTCTACGACTTTGTAAACATATTTGTGGAGCTATGTGACTAGGTTTGATGAAAAGTGGCTCTATATGTAGCTTTTTTTCTAACAAATAGTCAAGTTTTGTAGGTTCACAACGAAAATTTTTAAGATATTTGAGAACTAAAAA
The DNA here is from genome assembly GCA_902151425.1 of Timema shepardi. NCBI lineage: Eukaryota > Metazoa > Arthropoda > Insecta > Phasmatodea > Timematidae > Timema > Timema shepardi. Next base: position 30,236 of record CABFVX010005408.1, read on the forward strand.
TAGGCTTTCTTTATTATCATGAGATAAAAAATGTCCTAGTTTTCTCTTTCATATTTCTTATTGACATGACAAAGTGTCGTAGCAGAAGGGCGAAAGAAGTATAGGCTTTGCCAGAAAAGTGAAATAAGTCAATAAAACGACACAGACCATTGTATTTTAAGCCTTGTGGCTTGACAGCGATTGATACTTTCTCGCTGACTGAGGTGGCCGCTTTAAGAGGTGCATTGAAGAAAACACCATAGAAATGCTACCCCAAGATAAGGATAGTTTAACCCTATGCAGAGAAGAGTGCATCCAATTGGAGGGAAACTGTTTGAAGCGGCAGTATTCAAAAAGTGAAATGTAAACTGTACAAAACCAATATATTAAATGTCCTGTTTGAAATTCTATATTATTTTCCTTGTGTTTATTTAGTAAAATTTAAAACGTGTTGAAATACTGCAATTTATTTATGCCGATAGTTGTACAACCTAATTACTGACAATTATTACATATTATGTAATTACAACAGCAATACATTATTGTAAGCCGTTCTAATTATTTCTTCTTTTCCAACATATATTTATATGAAGTTTATACTTCACGATTTTGAAGTATGATTCCATCACAATGGTTACCGCTAGTGGAATCCAAGGGCGGCAGATAGCTGACTGATACATTCAGGTGAATGTGTAAGGAACGCTTGAAAGGATCAGTGGTTTTTTAGTTTTTATTGTAAAACCTTGTTTTGTACAAAATAAATAAAGTATTGCCCCTGTAGAAAGTTTAATTTTCTTTACTTGGTGATTTCAACAGTTGTTGAACATCTGTCTTGAAAATAGTGACATTAGATGCGCATGAAGAGAAAAAGTTATCATTGAACTCCAGGACATCTTTGACATAGGCCTATATTCAATATTAGAACCATGTGAAGCAAATTAAAATCTATGTTTCTAGTGTAAAATTATTTTATTTGTTCTGACCAACAGTATCTTTTTACACACAAACTGAAAACGTATTGGCCTTTAACTCGCTTTAGGTTTGTTTACTCAAACAATCACTGCCCCTTTGTCCATAAAACTAGTGTAGAGAGGGGTGAATGTCTCTATAAGTGACCACTATTACCTTTGTAGAAGTAATGAAACTCTTTCACGATAAAACTTGCCAAAGATCAGAGGTAATTTATTACAAGAAAAAAGAAGATTATTAAAATATGACACGTTCTTGAAGTGCCTTCAGCGAGTACGTGTAGACAACTTGCTGTGCAGTTCTGCATGCCACGTTGCGTGAAACGTTTTAGCGCAGAGGTGGCCAGGTTTTAGCTAAGTTGCATGTTCCATCTGTTTATACATCTGATATGATATATCACGGTGGTTTTACCATACTATCCCAACGCAATAGTTAGATAAATTCATCTAAGCTATCCTTAATCTAAGTCATGACATTGATTGATAATCTTAAATAGTTTGAATTTTTGTTTAGCAATTTTTAAATGGTTCAGAATTTATGTGTTTTTCAAGTTTTATAAATAGGAAATTTTACCTCCTCTAATATTATATTAATTATATATGGCATTCTTGTATTCTCTATAAGGTGTATTTGGTTAAAATATTAACATGGCTTCTGTTGACGTATCCTTGTATCAAATTTGAGTACTTAAAATTTATTTGTTTGTCCTTCACAAGCATTGCGTGATAACTGCAAGGGATGTTCCAATACGTTAATTTATATCGGATTATAGGCCTAGAGTTGCCCTATTGGACATTATTGGCATCTGCTGATAATATAAATAAATTATCGGCTATCAGTTTTAATTTTCACATAAATTGGAATATTAAATCATCTATAGTCTATATTATTTTCGGAGACACAGGTTTTATATATTATTTGATTTAATCCTTACGAGAGCAAAACTTCGCCATTTAGCACACGTAAACAGTGAACACCTACATTAAAAGTGCTGTCACAAGAAGATTTAGAAAGGCCAAAATCAATAAAAATTTACCGTATTAAAATTGCCTGTTTGTAACTGTATTACACACGCGAAGTTAGCTAAACGCTTTAAGAAATAAGATTATCAATATCCTTTTATTTTTTGATATATATTGCTGATATTAGAATAAAATTATCGTTACAAACTTATCATTAAACTTTAAAACTATTCGTCGACAAAGTCACTACATTTGAAAATTTCATAGAAATATAATATTAATCGAGGTTATAAATCGATTGTATGTTGAAGTTGACCAAGTAAAGCAATGATCCAAAGTGTAGGGATGAAAACATGGAAATATATCGATAGAGTTTACAAATCGATTGTATATTAGAGCTTACCAAGTAAAGCGTATCTCGATAGGATTTACGAATCGATTGTTTTAATGAAGCGCACAAAGCACAAATTTATAAACGTTCAAAGTTAAATGTATCAATCATGGCGAAGAAGAGTGCCATTTGGCAATTTGTTTACATAGGTCAACTAGCATCCATAAATTTAGCAGCATGTAGCATTTGCAATATCAATGTTCCCCGTGGTGGAAATAATTCACGTTCATTTAACACTAGTAATTTGAAAAGTGATTCGTAATAGAAAAATAAGATCAAATTGGAAAAGGTCGATGTATCAACTACTGGATCTTGTCAAGACGAGCCTTTACAAGGAACTGCCACTACCCAGAGGAGCCATCACAAGAAACAAGCCATTCAGTAAGCCTTTCTCAAAAACCAGTTTCAACAGCAGTCCAAAAGACAGTTACATTAATATTTAATAAAACAAAGAAAATTTTTACAGACAGAAAACAATCGCTAGATGTCACCACGACCATAGTAGAAATGATTTTAGTCTATTCCCAAACCAATAGTATTGTCGTAAACATAAGTATCAAGCGTTTTATCTACAATCTAGTACTTTGGTATACCTTACCACGTAGACAAAATATTTCAACAAACTATATCCTAAAAATATTCGACAAAATTAATTTAAAATATGTCGAATTTCTCAGTTTGACTACCGATCTGTGGTCATCCACGAGCATGAATGATTTTATGAACCTTACATAACATTTTATCACAAATAACTTTGAAAGAAAGAATTTGTCATTGAATGCTTCTCCTTTAAATTTCGATAATCAGGTTGGTTCACACATAAGCCTCTTTATTAATGCTGTTCTTGAGGATTGGGGAATATCTTATATAGTAGCTGCTTTAGTAAAGGATAATGCAACAAATTTGATAAATTGTTTGGAAAAATCAGGCCTAACCACCATTCCTTGCCTATCTTATACTTTGCAGCTAGTTGTTAAGAATGTTTGAACTAAAAATACGCAAACAATTTGATTGGAAATTGTAGGTTAATTGTAGAACACTTTCGTCACTTGGTAGCTTCATCGAAATTACTTGCCAAACCACAGCCAAAGCTTGGACTTCCTGAAAATAATTTAATTCAAGGCAAGCCCACTAGATGGAACTTGACACTATTCATGCTGTAGAGAATACTCCAACAAAATATGGCATTGAATGATGTTTTGCTTCGACTCAAAGAACTCCATCATCTTACCATTACTAAATGGGCACTAATGGAGGATGTAGTCATTTTATTAGAGTATATTTACAAATAATCAACAGTAAATATTAGCCGTGCTAATTGTTACATAAGTGAGGTAATACTTATAGTGAGTTGCCTTCAAAGAGCAGTTCAAGATTAAAATTAATTTGTATACGAGATGACTCACTTCATTCTCGCAACCGACGATATCCATCCTCAGAGACTGAAAGAAACCCTATTATGGTGATGGCAACTTTACTTGATCCAAGGTAAGCCTCTGCTTGTCTAAGGTTAGAGTTGATTCTGTATCCAAAAACATCTTTAATATTTTTTAAATTTCTGTTTTATACCGTGAGAATAATTATTTTTTGGCAGAGTGATTGATTAAATCTCTCTTTTACTCTAGGTACAAAAATAGGCTCTTCACATTACCGCAACTAAATATATAATCTCTACTTTGCTCCAAAAAGGAGTTGAGATATTGAAAAATGAAAGCTAACACTGAACGATAGGCCTATATGTGAGGGTGGACGCCCCTCCTACCAAGAAGATTAGACCTTGTAAGAAAATTTACACAATTTAATGTATTGGTTGTTTATTTATGACAAGTAATGTTAATCTGACAGTCTGGCTTGTTAAGACTAGATAACCTCCAGGGAGCTTATTAATAACTGATTTTGAAACTGGAAATTATTTTTTTTAAAGGTGTATTTCTATTTAACTTAAAATGTGAACTTGTGAAGCTGTAGAGCTATACCCAATCAATTCAGACCTTATATTTGTTTTACTGTATAAGCTTAGTAATTTGTACCTTACACACTAGTTGCATCAAATTATATCCTATGTTTTACTACATACATATACATGCATTTTATTTACTCTTATTAAACGTTGAAAGCTTCTGCCAGCCAATGATACACGAGCACTAAGAGGAACCTGTGTTTGTGGATACTGGTAGAGAAATAAACTAATACCTTCAAGAACCAGTACAAGACATTAACAGTGATCCACATAACTATTGGAAGAGGTCAAAGAGGGCCTACATAAAACACTTGCAAGGAAGTGCTTGTATATTCCTGCATCCAGTGCAGAGTCTGAAAGATTGTTTAGCACGTGTGGTATAGTATGCGAAACAAAGCAGAACCAATTTTGACTGAAAAACATGGTATACTAGAGTTATTTAAAAAAATCTTGATGAATTCGACTCCCAAATATAAAATAATATGAAAAATGTAAAGTGTATTAGTTTTAAGTTGTGAAAATTAGCCTATGTTGAGCTGCCAAATACTACCATAGGTCCTACTATAGGGAATTTTCTATAATTATATGTTATCTAATAACTATTACGATTATACATTTTGGTAGACATAGGCCTACTTTATTATTAATTGATATCTTTATTTTGTATTCGGATTGGATTATCGGTATTGGATCAATTTATCTTATGATAATATTGAATATCGGGAAAAATTTAAGATCGGATCATCCCTAATATCTACCACACACAGATGACTGAAATTTTAAAATTATTAACCCCTGTACACGTACATGTACACCCTGAAGCTGAAATTTAACATGTTTGTAAAGTTATTAAAAACTGTGTCGGAATAATATCTGTTTGAAGCAAAGAAAGGGTTTCCAGGTGTAACTCCGATTATTTCTGGTAGTTTTTAGATACGTTTATAATTAATATGAATATTGATTATTTTTAATCACCATTCAGATATCGCACTATTTTGGTTTATAAATATTTTTTTTCTAAGAGCTCTATAAGCTAATTATATTCTTATTTAATAAGTGTGGGTTATATAAATATTGATTACTTTTCATCACCATTCAGATATCGCACTATTTTGGTTTATAATATTTATTCTAAGAGCTCTATAAGCTAATTATAATCTTATTTAATAAGTGTGTGTTAAGGTAATAATTAACAACATCAAGTTGAAGATAGTTCTTCGTTGAATGAACTGATACGATTGAAATTGAATTATGTAGCTTCACTTATTTAGTTATGTTGGATTGAAATTTGTGACTAATAGGTCAACTTATTACCTTGAAAGTAATATAAATATCCTATAATGAGATATACCCAATCAATTCAGACCTTATATTTGTTTTACTGTATAAGCTTAATAATTTGTAATGTTAATTATTATGATTTATTCCATTTGTTGATCTTAAAGTTGATCTCAAGTGTAGTATATTTTGTTTTATAAAAATCACAAAAATTGTTTATGGGCCCATGAAACTCAAAATATTTGCCAGGAACTTGCTATTAACCATAGATATACTATTTTTTATATGTATAAATTTCAAGCTAAACTAATCCCTTGAGTAACTGCTCAGAAAGAACAGAAAAACTTCTCTCTCAGCGTTATGTTCTATTCATCCCTCTAAATTTTGTAAAGTTCATTACTGATATTCACAGCAGAATGCGAGAGTTCTTTTACACATACATTGACCGTGAAAATGCACTTCACTTCAGCTTGTGTGGATATAGGTTCTGATTATGATAATATGTTTGCATGTGTGCTTGGTTGCTGTACGAGATGTGGATGAGCACTCAGCTGATAGCTCACCTTGACATTAAATCCCCAGGGGAACCCCCACCTCTTTTCCCCTAAGAATACTTAACGAGAAGGTGACAAACTTCAAAGAACGCACTCAGGCTGGATGTAATTCAAAACCTTAGTAATCACGAGGTTTTCATGTGTGTCAAATCCACATCAGTCGGGTTTTACTGTGTACTACAAAAGTGAGTAGTCAAGTTGACAAATTAATAAATACGAAATATCTAGATGATTTTTTTACCGTAATTTGTAGGCTCCATTAATATGGATGAATATGTCTTGTAATTTCAATATTATTTCAGCTTTATTTTTAGCTATGATTATATACAGTCAACTCTTGATATCTCGGACCTCGATATGACGGACTTCAGATAATTCGGGCAAAATTTTCCGAAAGTAAGATCGTATTTAGGAACACGCCAGCTGCATGCTGGCTGGCTATAGAGGTTATAGAAGTAGTATAATGCAGAGGGCTGGTGGAGATCTTGCAACGCCGTGCTACTACCCCTCCCCTCTCGCCAACACGCTTGAACACCATAAACTTTCATTCACGCCATGCTAGTTGAGAGAAAGCAATAGTCAAGTGAAATTGTGTCTAACAATGACACCGAACAAGATAGATTGCATTTCTTTAAGTGTTGCAGAATATCAGCTAGAGTACAGTGTTTCTGTGTCAAATATATGTAAGGAATATGACATCGCACAAAAAACAGTTTCAGACACAAGAAAAAAACAAGGATAAGTTAAAGACTTTGCTTTGCAGTGTAATGTCGAAAAAACATTTGCCAGTAGAAAATGACTGAAGTTGCCTAGAGGTACAAACCTGGAAGAGGCTATACATAAATGGTATGTGCAACAACAGTCTAGCGGGGTCGTAGTTTGTGGTGTGGAGCTTCAGGCGGCAGCTGAGAAACTTGCTAAGAACATGAACATTGAATTTAAAGCAAGCTATGGCTGACTGTGTCGTTTCCACAACCAGCATGCTATTGTTAACAAGCGAATGTTAGGTGAAGCGCAAGGTGCCGAAAAAACTAGTGTTGAACCATTCGAACCATCACTTGACACTCTAATTAAGGAATAAGAATTAACTCGGGTGCAAATACACAACACTCTCGAGACCAGGCTATTTTGGCGTTCGCTACCTGAAAACAGACAAGTCTACGAGTAACAGAGCACTGTACTTGGACACAATATTATCAAAGATACATCTTCAGCCTTATTGTGTGCCAATGCATATGGAAGCCATCGCCTTAAATCAGTTATTCTGAAAATCACACCAGACTCGTGTGTTTCAATTTATGCTGGATGACATGCCTGTTCATTATAATAACTCAAAAAATGCATGATTCCCACAAGCAATCACGTAAGATTGGTTTCAAAAACAGATTGTTCCTGGAGGCCATTGATTCCAAATTGAGGTCCTAAAGAGTGTCCCTAGTGACGTCAAGGCTATTTTACTTGTAGAAAACGTTTCATCCCATCCAACTGAAGATATGTGTTGCAGTAATGTAAAAATTAAATGCCTGGCATTGACTCCCAATACCACCTCACTTCTCCAACCAATGGATCAGGGCTTTGTTTTGACATACAAGAAATGGTAAAAAGGGAAGTTTTTTGATAAATTGATGGCGGCACTGAAGGAACCTTAGTACAAGGAAGGGGGCACGTGAATTGTCAAGTGCTCATGAAGCTCTAGACATAATTATTGGTGTCATAGACTCAGCCTCGGGCCCTGAACTACAGATATTCTATAAGAAGCATCAGGACTGCAAGTGAGATAATTGCTTGGAAGCAACATCAAAAATATTTCCAGAACATGATTAAAAGCTTCTTCAAACCTACTTTTGCTGAGAAAAATATTGTCACAGTAGCACACCAATCACCATCGTGCTCCTATAAGAGGCATACCTGAAGAGTGTCTTAATCAGACTCTGGGTAAAACATTGAGTACAGTGAGCTAGTGTCAATGTTATTGTCTGGCATGTAGAGTACAATATATAGATAGTTTGCAAGTACTATAGGCCTATTGTAATCTCAACCTTTTTTACTCCAGTACCTATGTGTTATTTGTGTATGTGTCTAATCTTACACGTATTGCTTACCTGGTCACATTAAAGTGTAATATTACTTTGGATAAATTATCAGTTTTCATTCCTCAGGAACAACTTTATTTTCTATCGATAAGATGGACTCTTCCTAGCTTGGACAGACCCCGTCCCCTTTAGTACGAGTTATTGAGAGTTGACTGTATGTATATATATTGCGCGTCTAGTCTATATCAATTTTAGGCAAGTTTGTGGAAAGATTAGCTTTTACTAATGTACCGTTGCCCAGAGGACGCCTGAATGTACTAATCGTACATCATTTCCGTGGAGGCTTCGACCATATCCCGATAAGATGAGAGGATGGTGATAGTGATAATGGGGGTGTGGAACCAGTACATAGAAAAACTAACACCTAACTTAATATTAATCAAACAAACCCTGGTGAACGTCAGCGTGATTCCATTTCAGGAAAAATACTCAAGGTGCCAACAGATAATCGGATACGGGATCCTTTGGCTCGTAGCCGGGTGCCCTGACAGCTACACCACGTGGCCATTTAGGTATATCAATAGCATACTTTAATGTATTATTGTTTTATTTTAGCTTAAATTTTATTCAAAGGTGTTTCAATAGCAGTGAATTAAACTAAACAAATTCACTTACATTATAATAAATAATAAGCCCCTTCAATTATAACAGTAGCTGGCCTCATGTTTTTATGGTCAGAGTCCCTGTCTGCTGATATAAATGCCTCGGGCTCAATTCCCGGCTGGTATAGAAAGATTTTTCTTGAAATGAGAATATTTCCCATGGTAACCAGGGTTTGGTTGATCTTTACACTACTGAACTACCGGTTGTTTTCATTAATTTACTTTATAACCTTAGCCTCATTGGGTGAACAAGATCATTTAGTAACGTTAATCTTTTAACTACTTTGTCGATTTGAGTTCCGGTGTAATTGAAAGTTAAATACAAAACAACTAATCATTACTATTACGTGTTAGGTGTAAAGGCAGGAAAACCAGTTCAGAATCACAAAAAATAACATTCCTAGCTCCAGGCTATATTTGAATATCCAACGTCCTCTAGCCTGAAATCCATTAAATTTGTTAAGTGATTGTTAAACCATACAATACCAAGTAAAGAAGACACAGCTACAATAAATTAGACTCGAAGCAAACCTGAAAGCTAATAACAAATATCCAACTAAAAATTACTTCAATAGGTTTTTATTTTTAGATAAAAGTAAAAGTTAATCAAATTCTACTTTCAGCGAGTACCACAGCAAAAGATATTTTTATTTTACCCTTAATGTTGTAGCCTCACCCTTATTCTCCCAAGAATAAAGGCGGGTACACAATATAAATACAAAATACCAAAATCAAACAATAATTGCAGAGGATCCAATAGGATATCATATGACAAATTGGCCGTACTCTGGCATATAGGTCATTCTGCTGCCATCAACCCACTTTACAAATATTATTTAGAGGACTTGAAAATTTAGCCAAAATCAGGGGTAGAGGACGTGACCGTTTCATTTATATAGGTTCTATATCGGAATACTATAAGAGAAGATAGACAACTAACATAAGATTTTAAATAGTTTATTTTGATAAACAGTACGGAAGTACGTCACATTTTACCAGCATGCCTCACGCTAATTCCTGGTGCGAGCCTACACACTGCTCGCTCGGTTAGTCTGATGTTGCTATTGTTCGCTGCATGTTGTGGGTGACTTATACCGGGGAGGGTCCGCTGATGAATGGGGTTTGGTGAGTTGAATCGTGTTTGCTATTCAGTCTTGAAGGTTTTCACAATTTTTGTAGCTTTATGCCAATAAACGCTACAATGTGAGCAATAAAACATATTTTATTATTCCTAAAAAATGTTTCAACTGTTGGGTTACGAACAATAGTCTAATGATTAAGTTTTAATCATGCACACATTTTTTCAATTATGAAGGGCTTGAATTTTAGATTTAACCTACAGCAATCGATCGAGTTGCCTACTTACAGCATATTTTAATTTTAACTTTCTCTCCACATCTCAAAAGAGAACGTATTGTGTTCGTCAAAAAATTGAACTCAATACTTTGATAAATTTCGACGTTTCATGACCCGATGAAATATAAAAAGTTGTTTTCACAATGGCATCTCTCTGTAAGTCTCTCCGTCTCTTTGTTCGTACCTTGGGCTAGAGCCGAAACTATTTTACTGATTTAGATAAAACTTTGTATCTAGGGTTTTCATAGTTCCCCAATAGGGGGTTTTGATAATAGATGTCTAATCCTAATTTATGGGTAGTTTACTGAAAGGAAAAACAAGAAGCAAAAATCGATTTTCTCAAAATTAATTCTGGCTATTTTGATCATTTAGAAATAAAATCTAGACACGGTTTGTCACTATAGACAAGATGGAAATTCTCATTTAAACATGGAAATGACTTTGAGGGTACTTTACACGGAGAAAATTTTCCAACTTCATCATTTCTCCGAATACGAGATAACTTATAATTATAAAGTTGTTGGTCTATTAAAGATAAAATATTTTATTTGAAATATATTTTTACAAAACCATTAATTTCTTAGCTACAAACAAGGTATACTTTTTATTCATGTCTTTGAAAATGAATTTGATTTTTATGCTTTTTGGTTTTTTCTCTGTGTTCCTAGTTCCTTATGCCATAAGGTAAGTAACAGCTCTTAATATATTTGTGACCTCCATCCTATTTCTCCGAAATGATATCCTGGGCACGCTAGAGATTAATTGTTAATCTCTCAAGCGTGAAAATAAATCAACAACAGCTATATAATCGTATTATGTGTGTATTCCAATCTGGACCTGACTTAATGCAGTTCTTTCAAATGAGCTAGCACCTAGACCTATGTCTTTATTTGACGAAATATCAATAAGGAAGGCGAGGAAATCAGCCCTCGCTGAAGTCTTAGAATAGGTTTCTCCTTGCAAAAAAATGCACCAAAAGACAATCTTTACTGTAGATGGTGGGTACCTTCTTCATATCATTATTTAGCCAGACCAGCGTCTTACAGCAGTATTCTCAGGGAATAATCCTCTTATATGATGAAACATTTTAAGTGTTCATCAAAAGTTGAGTTTGATGGGTATTAGGGTCCACCGAACACTAAAGTGGAGGAGCAGAAGCGCTGGAGTAGCAAGAAAACCTAGGTAGATTTAGCAATAGCTCTTGACATGGTTGCCAAATCCTCTCAGGAAGAGTTTCTAGCAAATTGCAAAAACAAATCACGTTTCGTCAAATTTCTAACACCCACCCTACAGAATAATGGCATATTGGTTCAGTTGGCAAGCGGAGATGCTGATTATCTTATTATCTTGACAGCCATTGAGTTATCAGCTGGGCATCATGTAACAGCTATAGCAAGTGATACAGATATACTTACCATGCTAGCTGTGCGTGTACTTTCAAGCAGTAAGCCCTCTCTCAACATTCCTGGAAAAACTAGCAAACCTGATAAAATTCACAATATTGTGGGTATCCAGTAAGCTGTAGGTCTTGTAAAAAAACACCCTACTGTTTACTAATGCAATGACAAGTTGTGGTACGATATCTGCCCTTTTCATAAAAAGAAATAAATCGGATTTTTACCTCCTCCAATATGATAAAGTTATCTCAAGGAAAATTCTAATTTTAGATGATACTTCTGCTACTCCTTTTGAAGTAACTTCAGTGGAAGAAGAACTGTCTATTTGGTCTCTGTACACAAAAAGAAAACTGCAACACCCTAAACGAGCTGCGTTATAAAATATATGTCCAAACTGTAGCTCATCAGTCTGTCACTGCTACTTTAAACATCGTCGTGCTTCCACCTACCAGTGCTGCTGCCCATAAACACTCACTTAGAGTGTATCCACAGGTGCAGCATTGGTTAGATAATCTGTTCACACAAACGCCAATGGACTGGGGTTGGCAGCTTATTAGATAGGTAAATATATTATTAAACTGAGGAAGTTTTTTTGTTGATTACATTTAAATTTATTCGATCTAAATTTATATAATATATTTTAAAGAAAATTTCAAAATTTCGAACTATTCGTCTTGTTGTGTTAACAGGAGCATGTTCCTGTCCTGACATTTCTCCCTTCATCCCCAGAGAAGCTCTTGCATCTTATTTGTTGTGGCTGCAATAAAGGTTGCGAACGCTACTGCGAATGTAATAGGATCGGGCTGGAGTGCTCTACATTGTGTCTCTGTTCGGGAGAAGTGTGCAACAACTCTCTTTCACCATATATCACTATTGATAAGGAAGAACATTTGGACGACATAATTAATGTATTTTGAAAAATAAACTCTGACATTAAATTTATTAATTAGGTGAGAGACTTTTGTGTGTTAACTTTAGATAATTCACTTGGGGATGAATTTAACTGGGACATGATTGAAACTCATTTTTATTTATGCCTTGGAGGCTAATTTACTAGTGCATTTTTTTAGCATTTGGATTTTCTACCATAAAATCCAAGCTTCGGACTTTAGGGGACTTTTGATATGTTGTAAAGCATTTGATTATGAGTCGATACTGAAAATGTAAGCGTTCCGCTAATTTTTTACCACTTTAAAATAATTTATAAGTACGGTACTTATGGAAGTTTTGAGCTTTGGTGTCTTCTATCAAATAATCCAAACCTTGGACTTTAAGGGAATTTTGATATTTTGTAAAGCATATCATTCCGAGCCAATCCTGTAAGTTTATGCATTCTTATAAATATTTCCCACCTTAAAATATTTTTTTAGTATTTATGGACTTTTTGAAATTTGGGGTCTTCTGCCTTAAAAACCAAGCCTCAACATTTTTGGGACTTTTAATATGTTGTTAACCATATGATTATGAGTCGATCCTGAAATTTTAGTGTTATTCTAATTTTTGCACGCTTTAAAATAATTTTTAGGTATTTATGGACTTTTATAACTTTGGGGTCTTAAAAAAAAAGCCAAGCCTCGGACCTTAGGCGAATTTTGATATATTTTAAGGCATGCAATTCTGAGACGATCCTGAAATTTTCAGCTATCTTCGAACTTTTTCTGGGTTATTTGCTAATAATCCTGGGCTAATAGTAATATCTTGTTATCTGGCAAACTTGGTTCCCAAGGAAAATATTTTATCAACTTAAAATCCAAGGGAAAAACATATAAAATATTTCAACTTTAAATACAAAGATCGATAAAAAAAATGACATAATTCTTAACACAAACTACTCAAGATTTTTTGAATAGAAGGAGTGAAGTTGTTCACAGAAACACTAGTGTTATCTAAAAGGATTGGTGCTATAAATAATATATCACCGTATAGGTTAATATTCCCTAATATTAGTTTCCATACTATTATATTTTAACAGATTAAAAATAACAGTAAATAATTCAACACAAACATTACTTTCTTTCTTCAGGTTAATTCAATATCCCACGTAGGAATATTAAAAGATTCAGACATTCTAGAGCAGAGATAATTACAATCACAAACTCTCAAGCAACTATATTTTACCTCTGATTTTTACTACCCAACCTAGCTGTAAACATTTAATCATGTTAATTGGGTGGAAATGAGGAAGGCAGGACTAAAGCTGAGTGTAAATATATCCATATTGTCGTGGAGGGATAGTTGTAAACAATCCTGGATAAACCAGTCACGCTACACTTATTTTGGATTCAACCCCCGACCTTTCTGTCTCTGGAAGAGCTTGACAATTCCTCCATGTGTGTATAACAATATTCAATAATAAATTGATATTTAAGAAGTTGAGGATGACTCACATTATAACTTTGGTTTATAAAATTCCACTTTGTGGCGCTATTCTTCCACATCTGGATATTTCTCTCCTTAATATTATTACTTTTCACATAACAGATCTATTCACACTTTGGTTCGCCCACAGGGAAAGCATGTTGGAAGATATTGAAGATAGAATCAAAAGAGAGTAATCGGAACACAATTTTGACTACAATGAAGATATGTTTTAATGATCTCAACCAAGACTAAGGTCACTATCACACAATATCATGAAGAGCTTCCAACCAACTATTCACATGAATTTATATTCTATAGAGACTATTTGAGAAATAATTCAAACGACCGGTTAATTATATTATAAACTCTGAATATAAATAAGCCTCCACCGAACACAGAACAACTTACCGATACACAAAGGTATCAAAGAACGTCAAAGATCCAGTAGGAAACGTATTATTTTAATAGGCACAAGGAGGTAAATACCTTTATTTTGAAGACGTGTTGCCTTTTTTTAATAAATATGTTTTTATATTGATACTAACGCATGAGAGATTGCGTGCAAAATCTTGTACTGTAATAAAGGTTAATTATTCACGTGATAGTCACATTCAAAACTTCAAACCTTTCTACCCGTCCATGATATTAACATATTTTACACTAAATTGTATAGTAATGCGAATGTAGAATTTGTAGGAAGAGTAAACAAATTTCCGTGAAATGAGGGTGAGAAAATATTTAAGAAAATTCACCAAAGTACATTCGATCAAGTTTGTGACTTAATTTCTCTTTTATAGGTTAATTTATAGGTTAACTTGACAAAACGAGATTGAAGACTTTGTCCGAAAGCTCATAGATATGGGTAGTTTAGAAATTATAAAATCACTGTAGTTTATCAAGGACCTTGCTGAATTATATACATTAGTTTGTTAATGCTTGATTATTTACAAATCATGAACTAAATTCATTTGTTAAAATCTTAATAGGATTTGTTTGTTTGTTTGTTATTTAAGAAAAATTATATTATTAAAAAAAAAGAATACCGAATATAGCTATAATAAAATAACACATTGATGACAAATTAATTTTTTTACAAACAGTGACTGTCTTTGACACATATAAAAATATTCATTTATTATTCAAAACAGACACAACATTTTTTTTTTACAGAAAATATAGCTCGCATCCTCTTTAGTACAAGTTTTCACTCTGAGAAATGTAAAGTCACTATAGCGTATTATATGTCATTATATTTCAAAAGCTGGTATTTAATTTAGAATCTCCAAAAAAATCTCAACAATATAGAACAAGAATATTATCAAAGAAAAATCTGCCAACCTTTGGGTAAGAAAACACTCATATTCTCAAAGTTTTTACTCAAATGCTTTTAATTAAGAAACATGACTCTACAAACCAAATGCTTGCTGTCTAGAAATTAATTTAAATACCTCATATATACCCTATGGGGGAAGTTTATTCTGAAAATAGATACAGTGCCATACAATATGTTCATTTTAGTAGTTGTTTTTATTATTAATTTATTTATCCTGCAAGTTTGAATTCATTTCTCTTCTTAATTTAAAAATAATCTACTTTATTTTTTGTATCAATTTTTAAACCCCGTCTACTTAAGGTGCGGCTGAAGGGAATGCAAGTGTTTTTACAGTTTTTATAGAATTGCAATTTTTTGAGCAACATAAGTCAAATATTTCTCCATTAGCAACATAGAGCTTAGTTTTCTGCATATGCTATTATCAACAGATATTGAATATAGGTCAAGATTGTAGTGGAATTTTGACAAAACATTTTCTCTTTATTTAATTTTTTTTTACAAAATTCCAGGACACACTTGACTTTTATTCAAGATTTGTTGATATTATCATATGCAGAAAACTAAATTCTATGTTGATACTGGATAAATATTTTATTTATTTTAGCCAAAAATATGTAATGCTATAAAAAAACTGTAAAAATACTCGTGCTCCCTTCTGCCTCACCCTAAGGTTTCCATCCTTGGACTTTAATCACATAAAAAGACTAAATTGAGTTCACAACAGAAGTTTCTAACATAATTTAGGATTGTTTCAGGGGTTTGGAAATTTCATAATCACAATTCTCTTAAGAAATATTGCTATATTTTAATAATATTCGTGGTTTTGTTGGTAAGGAGAAATATAAGATTAACAAAATAAGGAAAGAAAGCTTTAAATATTTAATTACAATTCTCTTAACATTTTTTAATATTAATTTTGCATTTAATATAATTTTTTTAGTAACATTTACTTCCAAATATATCCATCAATTTAAGATTATTCATAAAAAATAAATGTATATATTTATAATTATATAATGTTACTTGTTATCTACTTCTAATCACTATTTCAAACTAACGTTATAATTTATTTCACTCTTTATGTATTGCACATTTTAATATTCTATTTTCGATCCATTTATCTTCAATGACATTGTTAATTGTTACAATTATAAATTTATTTAATCATTATTTAATGTGGAGCTTTTTTACACAAGACGTCAAGTTATTATTAATTTAGTATTAAAAGGTTTTTTTCTTATTTATTAATATGAAGGAAGACATATCACTCCAAGTAGGCAACAATGTCACTAGTGGGCACTTGGAATAAATACTTGACTCAACTAGTCTTGTTTCTCGATGACGTGAAGCTGGTCTTAAGAATCTCAGCAGGGTATAATGAGGGCTGTTTTTCCTAGGTGGTTAACCACTCTTTCACCACGCAAATATGAAACAAAATATCCAATAAATTCTACTATAATTGTATCTATTCAATTAATGTAGTTAAGTGTGTATAGCTCAAAATGGTGAAATTTGTAGCAAATCTATTATTAGAGGAATCAACATAAAATATTTATAATTTTCATCAGCCTTCCACTGTTATACAGTAAATTCCTTAAAAGATCTATAATTTTTAATCACAAACATATACTGGGAAACACATCCAAAAACAACATTTGGGGTCCTATATCAGTTTTATAACAAACACATGACAGCGTTTTCTTACACAGCATGGAAATAAAAGTGGGGAATAAAACATGTTTTGCTACCTAAACCTCCTTTGATTTATTTGGTTCCTGATTTCTCTTTCTTCTCTCGTTCCGTTTTTTTTATGTTTTTCCTGTTGAAAAAGTTGATCGGATTTACCATGACTGCGTGCGTGTGTGAGAGTGTTAGCGTGTTAGTGTGAACATAACTTTGCAAAGTTCAAGTTAACATATAGACACAAACAGGAGATACTATCAGATGTATACATTAACTCGATTTCGGAAAAAAAAACTGATTTAAGCTTTTTCACTTTAAAAAAACTCTATTACTACACTTCAAGTTAACATTAAATTGTGATTTTTTACATACAAGCAATTAAAACTAGTTTTCATAAGCATGCAAAGTAAAAAGTATATCCCATTAAAATCACGCGTATGGCGTCAAATAGTATAATAAAAAAATATTATAGGGAAATACACATTTTATATTCTATGTACACTCCATATACCTTGAAAAGTAGCAAGCACTCATTAACAAATTAAACTAAGGCCCTATCTAGAAGCTACTTCATAATGTAATCCGCCAAGATAAACTATTACCTTTCGGGGTATAGGGAATGTACTGAACATATAGGCTATATCATATAATATCACATATTATTTGAGATCGTTTGATTGGATAAAATGGTCGAGTTATTTAGCTCACACTTCTCACATTAAATTTAACATACAGTACTCTCCAGAATTTTATGAGCTAAAATTATAACTGCATACAAATTTAGTTACTTTTCTTAACACAGTGTCTTACTAGCAGTGTAAGATACCCCCATCAATTTGACTAGAGGTAGATAATAAGGCAAAAGAATCGATATGAAATGTAGTCACATTGGCGTGGAAGGAAAATTTATAAACTTTTTTTTAACTCCCTAGGTAGATTTGGCTATGATTGGAACAAAATACTCCTGGTTAATATACAACCAGATCAAATGAAGATGATACCTCAAGCCGCTTAACTTTGGATGTGGCTTAACGGCTTAATATACGAGTAGTGATGATGATGATTTTGTATAAATGGACCCGTATTAACGTGAAGATAAGAATGAAAAACATACTTATGAACATCAATTTGTACCCCAAAAAGATTTAAACCTTTGACTTTAGCTATTACACAGTTAATAGCAATGCATGATGCTTTATATCTTTATATGTCCACCCATGTTGATTTAAGTCACTGTTGTAAACCTTTGACTTTAGCTGTTACACAGTTAATAGCAATGCATGATGCTTTATATCTTTATATGCCCACTCATGTTGATTTAAGTCACTGTTGGTCAATTACGGGTCTGAATAGTAGTGTTAATAGACTACATACAAATTAAAAAATAAACACATCAATATATATTTATTAAACTACTAAATGTATGACATAGTAACTGGAAGATTAATAGCCGCAGTTGATGAAGTATTCCTCCTATTATTTGTTTATTTTATTATCTCCCCGCAATCTAATTAACCATTTCCATATTTTAAGCTGGTTCTGTCCAGTCCATCTCATTACACCCTAAACCTATCTTTAGGTAGTTCCATCTTGTCCAACTCATTACACCCTATCCTTATCTTGAGCTTGTTATATACAGTAAAACTCATTACACTTTATCCCTACCTTGAGCTAGCTTTATCCAGTCCACCTCACTATACTTTATATACAACAATAGCTTAGACTGTTTTATAAAATTAATATGTCTAGCAAGGTGTTTATTGTAAAGTAGTAAAGAATTATCGATCTATTTAAAATAAAAATGTTAAAACAGTAAGTATTAAAGCCAAAAAAGTGTATTACGAAACGTTAATTTACACGTATATTACATTATTTATAAATAGATAGGTACTGTACATTTGTTTTACTTCCGAACTAAACATTCATTTGAACATAAATGTTTTTAATGTATTCAACTTTTTTAAGTCTGGGATAGAAATATGGTTTCATTATGTATTCAGAAAGGTTTTTAAAAATATGATTTGTTTAATATACATTTAAAATCCAATTAATATAAATTTTGTATTTGAGAAATTTGAATTTAACTAATGTGTTAAGTTATTTTAAAAATATTAGCCCTGTATATATGTTCAGAAATGTTTGTGTGAATTCCGACTCACGGCCCGTTTGGACTATCCAAAAAATTACAATAACGTGTCAAGAATGAGAAAGGTAGTTTTTACAGGAAATATACCTGTATTGGCGTGGAGGGAGAACAGGAAAACTATTTTGGAAAAAACATCCTCAGTACACCTGGCATAGATTTGAACCTCAATCTCTTACTAATCAGCAATCTAATCTACTACGAAAGTAGCGCGTTAGACCATGAGGCTACCGAAGCGGATATGTTACCTGGTTCACAAAATATTTGTCAAAGATCCAAAATTCATAATATATGTGTCAATTGATTATTTTCTATTTAGGGAGGGGGAGGAGGTTACATTAATCATTCATGTCTAACTCAACATTTCTTGTCCAAGCAAAATTAGGAATAAAAGTTGTTATGCCTTTAAGTTACATAAACCCTGCACCTGTGAGCATATGTGCAAAGGAAATAATCTCGTCTAATGTTACTTACTGGTGTTACGTGGACTTTGAGGTTCGAATCTTCACCAGGTGTGTTGAGATATATTTTTATAAATGGTTTCCCACTCTTCCTCAATTCAAATGAGGATACACTTCTTCTAAACTCTAGCTTATTATATCCCTACCTGATTAGTTTAGATCTGCGGATAGCCCGAACGGTAAAGAACACTGGATACCGAATCATACTGTGAATAGTTTTATTTTAATAAAATATAATTTACATTATTTTGAAATATTTAATTGACCCACTTATATTGTTCATTTTCAAAGAAACGTTTCCAAGTACGCTACACTTGCAAGACCAATTTTATTTCCTCCTTTTCAAGAGATAATAGTTAGAAAATGCCAACCGCTAGTAGATTTTATCCTTTTAATCTTTTTTTTCTCTCCTTTCCCTTTCCGTCGTATCTTTCAGCATGAACTTCACAAACGTTTATTTTGTAACATATTAAACCTTAGTTCAAGAATCACCGCCTAGGACCTTCTTCTGTGCCACTGGTTCTATTTTCAACCCTTACCAGTACTTTTATAACATTTCAACAGTTTCTTATATCTTTTCTTAGTAAGGAAAAATACTTAAAAGGAGAAATATTTTCTAAGGTATTTCAAGCAATTTTATCTTGGGAATGTAGAACTAAAACAGTAATTTTATTTTATACGCTATTCATCTGTCATCTACCAACATTTTTTGGGAAACGCTTGGCCAAATATTATTTTAAAACATATTTCTTTCTAATTTAAAAATCCTCGGCTTGGATGGCAATCAAATTTATGTAATTTTAATCCGATAGTTTTGCAATATTATTTATGAATATATAATAGTTTTTTTTACCT
Organism: Timema shepardi; assembly: GCA_902151425.1. Lineage (NCBI taxonomy): Eukaryota > Metazoa > Arthropoda > Insecta > Phasmatodea > Timematidae > Timema > Timema shepardi. Next base: position 50,613 of record CABFVX010005408.1, read on the forward strand.
TTATGACTATATCAAAAGGTATCTGATTTGTTTTATCAACATGTCTTACTAATTGTTTAGGTTATACGTTTATGTACTAATTACATGAATGTGTTAGGAGTAGGAAGGCTTAATTTATATGAAATTCACTCGTATTTGCGTGGAGGAAGAGTTAAAAACATCCTCAGTGCACCCGACTGGGATTGAGCCCAGATATCGTGTTTATTGCAGTCTTGTCCACCAATAGATTAGCGCGTTAGACCACGTGGCCAATCAATACTTCTTCTTTTTTGCAGTCACCCGCCTCGGTGGCGTAGTTGGCTAACGCGCTAGTCATGTTGAGCTCGACTGCTGAGGACGGGGAGGTCGAGGTTCGAATCTCGGTCGGGTGAACTGAGTTTTTTTTCCAAAATGATTTTCCACTCTCCCTCCACGCAAATGCGGGTTCTCTTCCTCTAATTCAACCTTCCTAATTCCTAATCAATTAGCGTGATTAGTACTTAAAAGCGTATAACCCGAACGGGTAATAAGACGCGGTGCTAATATTTTTTTTTTGCATTCCCCACGTCTCACTATCTGTTCAGTTTTTACGAAAATGTTTTAAAGATGATAAAGGTTGAATTTAGAGGGAGTACACCCACATATTTTTTAAATGAAAGTGTAAAATAACTGTTCGGAAAAAAGATTATCTTAACTACACCGACCGTAACTCGAACAACGATCTCCGTGTTGTAATGTATTGATTTGGATTAATCTAAATTATGTAAAAAGTCATGGATGAAGGTAATTTTTCTTTAAAGTAATATAGGTA
>CABFVX010005409.1:0-20571 GCA_902151425.1 Timema shepardi
GGGCATACATTACTAACCCACGGATTTTTACTAAGAGGGGATCCACCTCCAGTGTGTGAATTTTGCGATGCTCCCCTTAGTGTGTAACACATTTTGGTACAGTGTCGCAAGTATGCCCCTATTCGCCTGGCCCTTATTTTTAAAGGTGACATTCGTTTTTTACTACGTGACAGCGCTGAAGGAGTTTTTTGTTTACTCCATTTCATACGCCAGGCGAATCTTTTTAGTGCCATTTGAGTCACTTTTATAAAGTTTTAATGTGGTGTTTTGTCTTTTTAACCATTTTAGTACACTTTTAACATGTTTTTTTAACAAACTATTATCTTAACATGTTAGTTTTGTCTTTTTAACTAATATGTTTGTTTTGTCTTTTTAATGGCGTATTGTGGTTTTTTTAGCAGGTGTTTCACCCAATTTTACTCAGAGGCCATTTGAGTACCCCTATAGAGGGTGCCAAATTGTTTTTTTTTTCATATTATGATAAGGCCCTAATGACCACAGTGTGTCGATGGGCCTCTAAACCCCAATAATAATAATCCTAATCCTATTTCTCCTAAACAAGGCTTTTGTTCAGCCCTATGTACAAGTTCATTAAACACCGGGAAATACACACTTTTATTGTGTCTGGAAAATCTGGGAAAACACAAGATTTTGAAATGTCTATTAAAATTACTGGAATACTATTGTTAATGTCTGTACATTTAACTGAAAGCTTAGTAAGACGCGGTGCTAAATATTATTATTAACTGAAAGCTTAGGAGTAATTTATTACGCTCCACGATTGTCATTTTATTACGGTATGAAAATAGACGAAATTATAATTATGATAAAGAAAAATATAAAGCCAAGAATAATATTATTTTTACTGTCATGAAAATATATATAGATCTCATTACAAATGAAATTAAAGTATCAATTACTAGGTTACAGCTTCACGTAATGTATACACACGTCCAGTGTCTAACACAAATAGGACGCGAGGGAATTAAGCGACCGGGGCCATGTATTTGATTATGTAAACCCCGTAGATTCTTGAGCCATGAAATCAAAATCAACTATTTCTTTTCTTCCACCAACCAGAGAGAGTAAAGAAAGCAAAATGTGTAGAGTGGTAGTCTAAATGCACCTCTTCCATAATATTCAACCAGGAAATGAATGACCTTGACACTTTCCAACAATAGAGAAATATGATCGACTTGACTAAGATGAATAAAAATATTAAATTATAAACTGTATATTACGTTAAGATAAATTTTAATTAACGAAGGGATGGGGGGTCGAGATCATTAAGAGCTATTTGTTTAGACTAAAATGTGAACTAAAGAATTAAGCACGCTGAACGTCATTTTACCTGCTAAACATATGTGATGATGCGACAGAAGATGTAATTCCCCATGAATCTTAAAATAATCCTGTTTTAAACATGTTACGTGACTTCACACTAGTCAGTTTGATGATTTTTTATTGATTTCTTACTCTGTTTTTTTCAATTAAAGTTGCCTAGAAAAATGAGAATTTCTTCATACACGGGTAAATAATTTAGTAGTAAGAAAATAATGGCAACAAAATAAATGGTTTGACCGGCATTTTTGCTCAAAATATCTGATCATTAATCTCCAGGATTCTAGAAAATTTCCAGAACATACCTAAATAGAAACATTTACTTGATTTGTATCGAATTATATATATTAAAAATAACTTATGCATTTTGTTTGTTTTTTATATCTGAAAAACTCGTTCAATTAAAAAAAACTTAACATGGAAAATATAAATGACAGCTGAAAAATCATGTTCAGGTTTTGGGTTGCCAACACTTATAATTTACAAGTTTTATAATTATAGCACGTTTTATAATTGTTATATTTTACATTTAAAATAACTTAAACTTAAGGTTTCTCGCGCTATTGAATTACTTTTTATCCAATCCGAAACAATATTTTAAACGTAGTTAAATTACTTATTCTTATATTTGGAATTTTATCTATAATGTATAATATAGGGTAAATACAGGTATCGTATCGTATTTTGTTGTATATTTCGAAATATTTAACTGAAATATTTTCATCCACTGCGTGGGTGCACCATTGTAAAGAAATGGTTTACGCCATTTTGAAACTATATTTATTAGACAAATTTGTGAAAGGGCTGTGAATATTTTTTTAGGTGGAATAAAACGATAAATAAGCTTTGTGCCAGTCCTCAAATTTAAAGTGATTGGCCTAGTCTGCTGTATAACTATCGCATTCATATACAGATGTCAGCTGTTGGAGTAGGGATACATTAAGGACTATTTCTATAACTTTTGGAGCTGTAATCCAAGTAAGCTCGAGTGGTGAATGTATTTTACTATTCTTGTCTTGCCACTTCGTGACTGATAGGAAACATCGTTGAATTTGTTTTTAAGCCTTGAGTAACGTCCTGAACTGACTAATGTGTTTACATGTGGTCGGCTTTGTCGCAATATAAAGTCCTCTTGCTATTGATTGGCCGTACAGTGCTGCAAACAGTGTCCTTAAACATCAGGCTCATTTTCCGGGAATCAGGAAATTGATTTGTTTTTTCCCACTGTGGGAATCTGGGTCGTTGTAGTCCATATTGTGTGTATGAACCATATGTCGTGACTGTATTTACCATCATGTAGGCTTGTAGGTACAGCCTTTCTGGCTTTGCCTTTACAGGGAGTTTCACAAGCCATATCCTTGTTTTAGGTTTATATTTTTTTCATTTTCATCGCTCCTTGCTATACATTTTAAATAGGCTGATAGGGTATGGATGAGTAAAGTAGAATTTGAAGAAATGTGCCTGTTTTTGCTTGGAAAGAGTTGAGGATGGTCAATCAGGTTAAGTATGGAACACCTGTAAGTGTCAGGTAATTTAAGACTTAAAAGAAAATCAAATATCAGGGGATTGTCTAGTTTACCAGGGAAAATTGCATATTTGGCTATCAAGGTAATAGAAATGTCTTATTTGCGACCTGTTCAAACACAATTTTTTTATCAAAATATATTTATTTTTTGTTTATTTTTAAAATAACTGTTTAAAGAACTTTAAATTAAATTCTATATAGATTTTTTAATTCTCATCAACCATCAGAGGCCTCCATCTTATTCTATCTTTGGCCACTTCTTTTCAAATGCTTTCACTCCTAGTTCGTTGGTGATTTCATCTTTAGACCTTGTTCTGGGACGTCCAATTAGTCTGAATATTTCGGAAATGCCTTCAAACCATGGTTTTTTAGTCAGGGAAAATTCAAAGAATTTTTTTTAATTTTTTTACTACTCTAGTGTTAGAAACTATTTAGGAAGAAACACCATATATACCAGTTCCGGAATCTAATTTCGAACTTCCGGTCAAACCAAACCAGGTGATCCCGACATAAGTCCGTGTGGCCACCCATGTGAATGTGCCACCATAGGTAATTTATTTCCTGGGTTAAGCTAATCACTCAATTTCAACGGGAGAGGGTTTTTTGGTAGTTGTCACACGTGGGCTGTAGTGTGAGCTAAGTCCAGCGAAAATAATTCTGAACAAGCTTATATTTGACAGAACTGTAGAGAATAGTGAGATTTTAATATCATGCTAAAAATTCTAATTGGTTCGAAGCAAGCATCTATGCTACCCGCCTCGGTGGCGTAGTTGGCTAACGCTCTAGTCGTGTTGAGCTTGACTGCTGAGGACGGGGAGATCGAGGTTCGAATCTAGGTCGGGTTAACTGGGGGTGGTTTTTACTAAATGGTTTTCCACTCTCCCTCCACGCTAATGCAGGTTCACTTCCTCTAATTCAACCTTCCCAATTTCTAATCCATTAGCGTAATTAGTACTTAAAGCGTACAACCCGAACGGGTAGTAAGACGCGGTGCTAAAATATTATTATACATCCATGTTCAAAAATTAGGACTGGACTCGTGTTTTTTGGGCACATCTCAACTATGGGTACTCCAAATCGTGAAAACAGAAGTTTTAAAAATAACCGATAACGAGGTATATACAAATGAATCACCTTGATACTTATTTCAAAAAGTCTTATGACAGCTGCTATAAAAGCTACTAGATCTACTTTAAACGTATTCATAACACCAAGCCATGAGATATGCAGCAGTCATTTTTCACATATTATATTGTCAATACCATACAATTACTTTTTAATATATTAAACTGTGATTAATGATTAGTTTTTAAATAGATTTTATAAAATACCTTTCATATGAGAATCAGCCTATACAGGAATGGTGCTAAGGTTATGTTTTTATTAATGTATGGCGCAATTCGCTCAATGTTTTCACGCTACGTGATCAATATGACGTGTTTATCTCTACCCATGGTGTTATTATTATATCGATGGCCATATTTAGAAATACATCCTTTTATAAGGCCCCCAAAACGAATAGACTCAAGGATATTCTTTACTGAAACGCTCCTTTATGACTGTTAGACCAGTTTGTGTGTGTTACTAGTTCTCAAAGTACACAATATAAGAAGAAAACATCTAAGGAAATATATTAGCATTTGTCTGAAGAGAATGAAAACCACTCGTGTCGAGACAACGCCCGGTACGCTTGTTAGGATTTATGTTTGGTTGGGGTTTTTTCGCACGGAGTCTTACTAAGCGCTCGGACTATCCACACATTTGCACTAATTCAATATAGATGAGGAAATGCATCCATATTTGCGTGAGTGTGATCACTTTAATAAACTCAAGAACACCCGGGCAGTATTTGAACTGTTAGAAAGATGTATTAGACCGTACGACCAGTCTTAACGGTATTAATAGTTTGTGCCCATCTCACTTCCGATTAGCTGGTTTGTTTGATTCACAATCGCGCTCGAACCAAAAATTATTGCTACTTAGAACAGTTTTCTGCCGATGACGGAGATCGGGGCTCAAACCTCGATCGGGTGAGCAGAAGGTGGTTTTTCTTAAATTTTATTTTACTCTCCCTCCATGAAAATGCGGGAACACTTCCTCCAAAAATGCAACCTTCCTAATCCATAACAAAAGTGTAATAAGTACATATGCATATAACCTAAACAGGTGCTCAAGTCTTCCGCATTCTACTCGAGTAAAGCGACATTGGCTGAGGAGAAATAAACTTTTTTCTATTAAAAATTATTTTTTCCATTTTGATGCATTTAGTTTGTAAAAAAAAATCTAAATAGTTCCACTGCTTTCTGACTAAAGCTCTGGGTTACCAAATTACGATGCGACGTCTGGTTCAAGATCAGTACTACTTATCTAAGCTACTTGCTACCGTGGGGCGCGCGCTATGTTGCACAAACTTTTAATAAGATCCCACGACTTTTGGGGCACGAGTGCTTTACTCCTCACTACGTCAAGGCTAATGTTTACCTTTCATTTCCCCTCTTCCGTTAGTAATACATGAAACGCTTTAGCAGCTATAGTTTGTTTATAAATCATGTTAGGCTAGTGAGGCCCATTAAAGCCCTTTAGTACGGTTTCATAGATTCTAGGAGAAAAGCGCACACGGAAAAAATGCTCACATAGAAAATGCGCTCACGGAAAAAAGGTCCATAGAGACAAATGCCCCTATTCATTTTTACATTATCATAAAAAAAGAAAGTATTGTAATCATGAAAAAATATTAAAATCGAAATAAAAAAACTGCAGTTTACAATTATGTCAAGTCTCTTTTTCTGTCTTGTCTATATATGTGCTCAAACTTTATATTTAATTATTACAATTTTATATATACGGAATAGCCCTCAAATTAAGAGTGAGTGCTTTTTTTAAATTTTTTTAATTTTTTTAATTTTAACGATTTTGATTGAAATTGATGTATAGACTATGTTTGACCTCCAAAATAAGTGAGATAATACCTTATATTTTGTTTTGGGGTAAAAATTAATTTAAGGGTAATATACGGATGAGTAATTTCAGAAAATTCGAAATATTTTGAAAGCGGCTCTAACGATTTTGTTCCAAACTGGTACCTGTGGTATGTATGTCACTACAAAAATAAATGGTATGGAACTCTGCAAGGACTTTCTCGCTTTAGTGTTTAAAAATATAGATATTTACTCAAAATTCGTAATATAATATACACTAGTGAACCCGAGGACAAATTGTGCTATAATTACAATATTTTTGACTCGTGGTTTTAAATTTTATTTCTAAAGAATTAACCTCTTCATTTGTACATCTGGACCAATAAAAAATATAGATATTAAGTTTCCAAGGGTCAACAGTTCGTATTAAAATTTTGACATCCGGTTAAAATACTAGACACATTAATAGGGGATGCACATCTTATGGTTGGTTATCGCATTGCTATTAAATTTCTTTTATAAATTTTGACCAGTAAAATAGGTAATTATTGATCAGTAAAATAGGTAATTATTGATCAGTAAAATAGGTAATTATTGACAAATGAGTCTAAAATGAGATAGATAAATCATTGCTGTAACAAAGGTGGATCAGGAGTGAAGCGTAATAATCACTAAATATATTCTTATAATTTGCTTTTAATAAAATTCAATACTAATCGTAAATTTAGTGTTATACCCTTCATTAGAGGATTATTCTCAAGTTTAGCGTTACACTGAGAATTACTCAAAGATTTCCTCTCAAAGTTTGAAGTATTTTAATGTCAACATTTCTTGAAGCCCCCACGCCCCTACTTGATCTCGATGGGAGCACCCCCGTCCCTCCAACCCTCATGAAAATTCTGGATTCACCCCTGTGCTGTATACACACTTACCCTAAGAGGTTAAAGGAAAAACATCAACTTCTTGAGGACTTGTTTGCTTACTTTATGGCATTATAGAATTATTGCGTTTGAACTTAAGTATCTCTTCACAACTAAAGCTCACATAATTATATTGAAAATTTCCTTGGGGTAACCCTATGAAAACCCTATATACCGAGTCTTAGCCCAATCTGTAAAATAGTTTATGCTCTAGCTCGAGTAAGACTGACAGACAGACAGACGGCATTGCAAAAATAACTTTTTCGAATTCTGAGGATCGTGAAACGTCGACATTCATCAAAATCTTGAGTTCGATTTTTTTGACGATCACAAAACTTGCTCCACATGTAAGGTAGTGAGAAAGTAAAAATGTTGATATTGCGCCCCCAAGGGTCAACACTTAATAAAGTGTCTACTTCCAGTTTAAAATTGTTATAGTGATATTCTTTATTTTATCTTATGTAATATGAATACTACTTATTAAGCTACACCCGCATGTAGATCCAACTTAGATGTATAATAACCATTAAATATAACTCGATTTTGATATATTTTTGTATTTTATTTGAACCATAAGCACTTGTTGCAAACATTGGTTATGTTGTTGTACCAGGGCAAGGATTTTGATTACCTAAATTATGTCAAAAATTTATCCATAAAATGACACTAAAATTTAAAAAAAAATACTTTAAATTAACAGACCCAAAAAAGTGAATGCAAACTCTCTGAATTCACAGGAATAAATCAAACCCTCACTTTACAAGTGTAAACTAAAAAGTAAGTAATGCAAAACCCCAATCAAACTTGCATTCCGTTACAAATTAATCTTTATTTATATTTTTTTCCATGTGGGAATTTTTCGTGTAGGCAATGTTAGAATACAATAGAAATACATATTAAAAAAACTCTTACTTAGCCTAGTTTTGCGGAGTTTTCTGGTTTGATCGCAATCCTGTAGCTAATTTCCTTACTAATCCGTCGTGAGGCTGACTCTTGATTATTTTATTTACTATAGAATCCAATTTTCATATTAAGAGCCTTACCTGTTAGAAAAGTAATTATAGATACGGGAAAATATGTCAACTCATGTGCTTTTAATTTTATTTTTAGAGGTATTTGTGATATCTATCATATTAAAATTATCAATTTTGGCTGCAATTAAATGTTTTTATTCCCTAATAGGTTCTTTATGTGAAAATTAAGACTTTACTTAGCTCATTCATGAAAAATTATTTGATGTCAAAGTTACTCTTAAGATAACTGTTGGGGTTTTACCCTCTTTGTCATTGTAGCTGAGTAGTTAGAGAGGTAGAAAGAGTATACTGGAAGAAACCAATTAGTCTTCTATTTTCCCATCTGCTACCCTGGTTCGATTCCAGACAATGCCACAAAGTTAAGTATTTGATATTGTAGTTTCCTATGAAAGAGAAATTTGGTTCATTGATATTAATTTTTTCACTAATTTTTTAGTGCTGCTTTTACTTTTTGAGATTTTGAGGATTGTTACAGCTGCTATTCCAAATGTGGATCAGTATAATTATTGTAATTTTAGCAAAGTGTTTTCTAGTGAACAACCCTTTAAAAGCACCTCCCACTTAAAGGGATATGAATTCATGTCGCAATACCGTCGAAAAGTGCAATTTTTAGAATTAGACATATCTTCAACTAGGTTGACCTTTTAAGTTTTATAATGGCAAATTACCGTATTTGCTTAAAGGAGGCTAGAGCCAATTCTATATATAAGCGGTTCCCAACCTGTCTGAAAGCAGGAACCTGAAAAATCTTGTAAACACGGAAAAGTCAGAATTTTGTTAAAATTTATGGAATTTTCACATATTCCCTAAAAATTACACAACTTTTCTATGCAATAGTCATAATATTTTTATTCCAATTGATGCTCACCTTGAATCTCTTTTAATAGAGTTGTCCCAGTTGAGTCCATACTAATCTCAAGGTCAACATATTATTTTCATGTTTTATTTCTATCCCTTTTAATATTGTTCTGAGCCCCTCTCATTTATCCAAAAAGTCATGGATGAAGAGAGTTTTTCTTTAAAGAGCTGTATATAAATTTTCCTTTTAATACCTCATCCATGGATGACAAGGCGTTTTCAGAAGTAAATTCAATATAATACGTTTTAAAACTTTCTTTGTTTAAAGAACCTCATTGGTTTTATTTAAAAATCTGGTGAATGTTGGTTGCCTTTTACCCAATGCGAAGCTAGCCTTAGAAGTATCAGGTTGCCAGGAGTTCTCCTATTAGTTGATTTTAACACTGAAGACAAAGGGGCCGAGAAGCAAGGGGTGGATCTTATTTAATATAGAAGGGGCTGGAGCAGCTTTTGCAAACAAAAACATAGTAAAATCACAGAAAAAAGAATTTATTTCTCAATATGCTCTGGCTCTCTGCGTCAGTTCGTTAAACAAATAACTACTATCATTTTAATGTCAGATCCATAATATTTAAAGTGTAATTAGCTGAATATATATTAAACAAACATTAATTTTCAATGTCAACAGAGCTCTATATAATCAGATCATCATATAGGCTTGTGATGGCAAGTGCGCAGTAGGGCATGCGCGGGTCGACACCATAAATAAGGTATCGCTATACTCTCCACCACGCATATTTAACCAAAGTTGAGTCATGGTCATGTGCATGCGTGTGAATCAGTTTGGAATAGGAAGAATAAATTTAAAAATAATAGGTATTAGAACAATTTTAGATTGTACGTGTGTAAAGTGGTCTTTTAATTGCTCAAAATGACCTCATCATAATTTAACTTTGATCAAGGCCTACTATCTTATTGTTTTAGTCTAAAAATTCTTTAAACCCTTCATAGTGACACGAATTCAGAATGTGTACGTGATAAAAATATTCATACATTAGTTGCATTCTTAATAAAATGTTTGTAATACAGTGACTAGGAAAGTCAGAAAATTTTAAATATAGTTTGGCTCTACACCCTGGAATGTGATAACCCCTTTTTAAGTTTAAAAATAATCGAGGACCCCATATGTATTTCATAATGTTAATGGTAAAAATATATAATAAAAAAGTACATGAAATTATACTGCTAATATTTTCACCTTGGATTTTAAAACACTATTCTTAAACACATTTAAACTGATTCGTTGATGTACAAAACATATCTATTTGTTAAAATATTTTCATCGATATTTATATTGAATCACATTTTGAAATGCTTGGTGAAATTTTATTTTTATTTAAAACCTAATGTGTTTGTTTGAAACTAAGATAGCTGCAACCTGCACGCGCACACACGCACCGGGTGGATATACTTTGATTACGATTAAACAATTTCAGTTAATTTTCACAAACATATGCTACGAGAGGACACTATTCAGATAATCCACGTCGTTATCAAACAGTTCTGTGTGCTTTCATATTATTCAGATAATTCTGTTTTGGAGACTAATCGAGCTTTGTAACTCGCGGCTACCTTGAAACCACTCTGTGGAACGCGGTTTGTGAAAAAATTCCCTATACCATTTATGTCGAAACTGTAAAAATAGAATAAAACGTTGATATTCGAAAAATTCTATCACCGTATAACTTCGTTTGGGAACTCAAATTGTCTATTCTCAAGTTTGTTAGTAAGTCACGTGGCATCTGTTGTTTCATGAAGTGCACGTAACTACCCCAAAGAGTATATAAGGTACTGAACAAGAAGGTAGGCTGGTAGACTTATCAGGGAGTTTCCGGTTCTCTATTGGTAACACTGGATGGGATCAACACTAATGGCGGCGCTCTTCTAAAGTGGACAATTGCTATGAACTAAGAGTTGCTTGGCAGGATGGAGAGTCGGTGACTCATGAGTTTGTGCCACAATCAAGAACATATAGGACCTTATTTTCCCTCACACTCATATTGATCAATATAAATAATGAAATCTTGTGTTTTATATTTCAAATTTTTGGCCTAATTGAATGCAAGATATTAATTTTATCTCAGTGAACTTACAGGCAGCTAATTTGATTATATATAAATCCCACTTTCATCCACGAATATTATTCCTTGCACAGTGTTATTTTTTAATTAGCTTCTTAATTAGCCTATTTTTAACAAATTTTTGAAGAATTACGAGCAACCCCGTGTGGGATTGCTAGTTTCTAATACACACTACTTACAAAACTGCTTTATTTTTCCAGTAAATTGAAAGAGTTTTAAACCTGCGTTTATTGAAAACATTATTTTATGCCTATTGCTTATTGCTATGTTGTTAAGAAAAATGGTGACTAATAATATAATATAATGATTCTCTAGATTTTTAGAATCAATTGGAAAGTTATTCATGCACGTTCTACCTCAAGGCTAAATTAATCAGAATATGATAAATATTAGTCCCCCAACGGGAATTAAACAATTATCTTAGTAAGAGAACGCTACGAGAATTTGGCTCAATTAATTATAGCAGCGATTCCAAACCCTTGGTACGTACACTTCTTCCAGCTAGTACGCCGTGAGAAGCCAACAAAACAAGCAAATTAAAGTTGTAAAAAAGATAGTCTCATCAAATTCCATAAATATATTAGGACAAAGTCAAACCAAAAGGAAAAGAAATTTAAACAGTTGTTGGAGCGGTAAATATGTGTTTTTACTTTCTCGCTATCTTACAGGCAGAGAAAGTATTGTGATCATAAAAAAATCGCAATATTTTGATGAAGCTCCACGTTTCATGACCCCCGAATCCGAAAAAAGGGTTTTTGAATTTTAGTCCTGTCTGTTTGTCTGTCTATACCTCCAACTAGGGCCTAAACTATTTTACCAATCGGGTAAAAATTTGGTATCTAGGGTTTTCATAAGGTTGCCCCGAGGGGTTTTTGGAATTGGATATCTAACCCTAAAATTAAGGGTAGTTTACTGAAGGGCAAAAAGAGAATGTCGATTTACTCAAAATTGGCTCCAACGATTTTTATTAAATTTAATTTATAAACATTTTTAATTATGCGAAACAAAATGGCTACTCTCAACATTTCGGCAAAATGACTTTAGGGGCTCCGGTTTGATGCGTAAATTCTCATTTTGTATCATATCTCCGAAACTGTTTGAGAAATGAAATTACTTATCACAAATATGTACACCTATTTATACTAATATTTTCATCCAAGCATATTTTTATTAAACCAATAACTTTCAAGCTATAAGCAAATATATATATATATATAACTTTTATAACACTAAAGGTAATGTATTGCGACCGAAAAAAAAAACCTAACCTGAAATGTTGATTTCGACGTCTCATGACCCCCCGAACCCTAAAAAGTGGTATTTGCATTGCCGTCTGCCTGTGTCTGTTTAAACTTAAGAGTAGATTAATAAAGGGAGAAAAGAGAAATAGATTTTCCCAAAATCGGCTCAAATGATTTTGATTTAAATTCGTATCTAGGCGTTGATTAAGATTAAAAATAAACTATTTTCATTTTCCCGTGAAAATTACTTTTAGTGTACTTTACGTAAGCTTAAATTTACGCCTCTCTGAAACTATTTAAGATACTAAATAGATTATCATTGCAAAATTGTAGTACTATTAAAAATAAGTTTTAAGAATATACTACTTGAGTTTTAACGCAATAATTCTCCTATTCCATATAGTAATTAAATGTATCTCAAAACATTGATGTTATTTTTCCTTAAACCTCTTAGGAAAAATGTTTGTACACCAATTATCTATCTCTTTCATTTTAGACTCGATAGTCAATATTTACATTTTTTATTGGTCAAAATTTATAAATGAGGACTATAATAGCAATGCGATGACATGAAGCTGTGAAACACCTAATGAAATGTCGAAAATTTTAAACGCAAGTAGAAATTTTAATACGAAGTTTTGACCCTTGTGGACCCAATATTTATCTTTTTTATCGGTCCAAACATAAAATTGAGGACATTAATTCTTTACAATTAAAATTATAACATTTAAAAACGCAACTCAAAAAATGCTTTACATAAGGATAGTGCAATTTATTCTTGGGTTTGCTAGTGAATATTATTTTGATTCACATATTTTACGAGTTTTGAGTAAATATTTCCATTTTTAAACAATAGAGCGAGAAGGTCCGTGCGGAGCTCCGTACCATTTATTTTTATATTTCTTTGATACCCGTTTCCTATTATCCGTATTTATTGAGTAGAAATGTTAAATAACTAAACTGTTAATCTATAAAGTGTTGTGGCATTATATTCTTGGGCGCCATTAAAATATACTTAAATATTAAATATTCAGCACGATCTTATTGGCACTCCAAAATACAGAAATTGTTTGGGTGGTGCACCATTCAAAAAGTTCGGGAACCAACAATTCTAAAGTTTAGATAAATGCGTAAAAATAAAGGTATAGTCTCTATTCATCGTTTGATAAAGTACATAGTATATTCAGGAGCTACTCTCAAAACGGTGTGAGCCAAGCACGTAGGTATGATTATGGGAGGGTATTTGGTTGGAAAGATTTTTTTAGGGGCTAGCTGTCCTCCACCTCCTGAACTACCAATGGAATTATTTTTTTTACATTATACACTTCTTGGACTGATTAAAAAGTTTTTATTGTAGCTTTGGACTTGAGTTAAGTCTCCCCTCATTGTGTAAAAAATACACATTTTATCATAGATTTTATTATAAATCTAGTAACTTTACAAGCTGCCACGTACGTCCATTCGTAAGCAAATTGGTGTATAGTTAAACCTATCCCTGTGAATGTTCTCATCATTCAGTAGAACACTAATCTACAATACGTTCCCATTCTTATAAAAATTGGACTGATACAATAGACATCTAGAAACATGGAATTTGAGATATTCCTTGATTTTGGTAGGCAAAATAGTATCTGGTTGTTACTAAAGTTACTAAAATAATTCTAATATATTCATACATCAAGTCATGTTATTTGCAGCTGTGACTTTATATAGATATTATCAATACATTTTTTTTAGCACCGCACCTTGCTGATCGTTCGGGTTGTACGCGTATGTACCAATTACGCTAATGGTTTTAGAGTTTAGGAAGGTTCTATTTAGAGGAAGTGTACCCAAATTTTCTTGTAGCTAGAGTGTAAAACCATTTTGATAAAACCGCCCTTGGTACACCCGACTGAGATTCGAACCTCGATTTCCCAGTCATCGGCAGCTCTAGACTACTTGAAGAGTAGCGACTTAGACCATGCGGCCACAGAAATGGACATTAACATTTTTTGAAAGTGTCTAAAATGATGGATTCTAAAATGGTTTTTGATTTATAAAGTACGAGGGATATCCGTGAATAAATTGACTTTTTTTTAACTACCAAAACACATTTCAGACAGGTATGAGGCGAGGGTAATGGTTTGTGTTGACCGACACCACAAACTAACGACCACATCTAGTCAAGAACCAAAATAAATTGTTTTAACGTTGTCAAAGGTGACCGACTAAGTCTACAATGAGTCTGTGACACTTTTTAAGACCGCTCGGCTACCGCTGATAACTAAAAGGCGGGTTTCCTATGTATAATACCTATGAACCTTTTTTACCCCGCGTAGTCTACTACTGAATTCTGTACACGTTGGTTAGTACTATTAGAACAAACTACCATCATTGATGCTTGCAACGAAACAGGTTACGATCACGAAAACGTGTTAAGGCACTTAACATATTTCACGTAATATCTTACAACATTAACTAGTCCTTTCTCATGTGCAATAAAGACAAGGCTTTAGATTACTCCCATAATATAATAAATATGTAAGTGTAATTATATAATAATGTATATAATTGTGTTGGTAAACTACAAACCTGCGTCGGAGACTGCTTGGTTTAAGGCGTCACTCTCGAAATAGACTAGATTGTTGATGACGAGAAGATCCAGGTTCTAATCCAGTTGGGGTCTACTGAGTTTTTTCCTGAATGGTATTCCATTCTCCATCGCAAATGCGTGTACACTTAATCTAAATTAAACCTTATTTATCCCTAGCTCTTTGGAATAATAAATTTGCGTATAAACTAAACAGGTACCAACTACAATAAAATATACTAAATACATATTTAAATTGTTTGCTGAATTCTACCCTAGTGGTCTTAGGGTAAAGTTCTCTCCTCTGGGCCCGATGTTAATGGGGTTCAAACCCAGCCGGGGTTGATAGACTTTTCTTGAGTGGAAAAAATAATAGCCAAACTTCCTTCGGAGGAAAAGTAAAGTCGTCGGTCCCATGTCGATTGTTGCATGATAAAATAACCCTGGAAGGTATGTGAAAATACCTTTCTCGGCAAAATTGTTAGACCCTTTCTCTCTCGCTCATAGAAATTTTCATATGGGGATATGAGTTAGTTCAGAAAGTGCACGTTAAATACCTCAAATATTTTGGTCACTTATTTATTCTATAAAAATTGCTATGAATACTGCCCTAAGCTCATAATCCCTACCAGCCCATCTTGCTTGAGGTTCTAAGATCTCGCAAATTCGAAAACTCCTTGCCCCGAGAATTTTCTGGGTCAACTATTCTGAAATCACTGGTTGAAGCTGGGTAATGTATTTGTCATTCAAATGTTAAACTATACATCCTATTCGTGTTGTTTTTTCTGTGCACGTGTATTTGTTCGACTGTGTTAGTAAGTTAAATCTATGAAATGTGGTGAAACACATTGAAAGTGATAACATACGTTACATAAAGGCAGAGAGCTAGTCTGTATATTGAAATCATACATGTCATATAATTTTGACATATTTGCATATAGCCTGAACAGTTGGTAAGATGCGGTGCTGAAAATAATATATATTATTTTGAAGAAGAGGTCCTTGCGAGGACATATTTATTTGAAGAACCTTATCGGTTTTCCTTGCAAATTATATATTTTCTTGAGATACCGTCGCCCTATCTTATAAGCTAAAGTAAAGCGAAAACTGCAAGGTAAGTCAACTATCTTTCAGGGTAAACTGAGTGTCCCTTATTTCAAAATGTATTTATTTATATAACTAATTGGAAGCTAGACTAGTCCGGGGAGAGTCTTATTTGGTTATTAATGATCACTTTATTCAAAGAAAAAATAGCCTGTAAAACATGTGTTCGCCAAACACCCTATAATTACCTTGCCCGCTTATTGATTGATAAACGAATATTTGTTAGTTTGGGGGTGGGGGGGGGGTGGAAGGGGGATGGTCAGCCTAAACCTTGATTTTGTTTGGAAGAACAGTTTGAAAAATTTAAAGATTTTGGAGGCCAACATTGTAAAAAAAATTAATATAGTATTTGTATGGATAATATCTATATAGTCACAGCTGCAGATAACACAATTTGAAGTACGCACATATTAGAATGGTTTTAGTAACTTTAATAACAACCAGAAACTGTCCTTCCTACCAAAATCAAGGAATACCTCAAATTCCATGTTTTTATACATAATGGTCATCATCACTTAATATTGTATCACAGTCCAATTTTTTTGAGAATGAATTTTCATCAAACATTTTATATGTCTATATACCTCACATGGGAGTGAGTTTACGTTGAAACTTGGCCATTGACCAATAAGTATTCTATTGAGTGATGAGAACATTCACAAGTATAGTTTATAAACTATAGGTGACCTGGTGATCTAGGGGTAAGGTGTCAGACTTCTGTGCTGGCGGCCGGGGTTCAATCTTCGGTCCTGGCACAGATTTATCTGATTACCAAACCCTTCCTTCACCTCTGACAAGACATCTTGTGAATGTGGGGAATGCCAGGCCTCCACCGTGGTTCGGATTCCACGTTAAACTGTAGGTCCTCCATTTCATCTCACAATCACCCTACCATTACACATTAGCGTAAGTGCGTATAACCCGAACGGGTAGTAAGACGCGGTGCTAATAATAATAATGATTATAAGCTATACCCCAACATGCTTATGATTGGATGTATGTGACAGCTTGAAAAGTTACTAGATCTAGTTTAAAGGCTCATGAGCAGTCATGAAAACTGCATTTGTCATTTTTTTAACATAATAATAAAAATTACCCTAAAATAGTAAAATGAACAATTTTCTATGCAAATATTTAAATTTCCTGGTCCTTCCTAGGAAGTATATATTAATATATTACATATAATTAACTGATGAATAAACAATTAATATCCAAAGTTGAATTTCGTAATCTGAAAGAAACAAAAAAATTACCCTGTAAAGCTATCAACGGTCTTTAGTTCTTGAAATCGTGTCAACAGCCCATTAAATTATTAGTATGGGTACCTTTTTATTAAAAAAAATAGCGCCAAACGTCTTACCAGATAAATTTGGACTTGTTTTTAAAATATATAACAGTAAAAAACCCTTTTTACAGACTTTTTATACCGAAATACAACTAAATGTTTAGTGAAGTTCACTCAGTTTATTTTCCTCACAAATCAGGGTCTTTGGTCATCGGTGTTGACACCTCGCACTCATAAGTAACTCAGCTAATGGGTATTGAAAATAAAACCCGCATATATACGAGCATTGAAAACCATACGAGGAACTGCTGGGGACTGTGCTAATCAACGTCATCGCGTGAAGTAGTGAGCCAAGGAAGAGATTTAGTCATGTTGTGCGTAGGATTGTCTCATTGAATACTCGTAGGGCGTGTGTGTGTTGAAAGTGTTGGATGTTACGTCATTGTCCACACCTTCTTTCACCTAGCTATCCTTCGTCACACTTCGTTGGTCTTTACTTTTCGTCTCTAACAAGAAAGTGTATACTAACAGCAAGTCAGAATGGTCTAAGGCGTCACTCTCGCAATATACTATACTGCAGATGATGGCAAGATCGGAAATTAAATATTCAACACTAGTATATCCACCCCAGCCATACTATTAGATAGGTTTATTTATGGCATACAGACTTAAAATAATACTTCTCTGGCGCGCTTTAGAGCGCTTTAGAGGTGTACAAAGTTGCATCGTGTTGACAAAATAGTTACTAAATAAACTAGACCAATCTCCAATATTTATCCTAAATTTGTTAAAAGTGAAATTTGCATAAACATGGTGCATGAATATATTCAGAGAGGTTGGATGGGGTAGGGTCTGTGAAGAGAAAATAAGTAAGGGTAACCCCATTCCCTCGGTAGGCCTAAAAAAAGGACTTGCCAAGTAATTTCAGATCAACTGACTTGATTAAATAAACTTAAGTGTCATGTTTTGGTTCAAAATTAATTTTAGGCCAATGCCCAAGGAGAATTTGGTTACATCAACTCTTGCGCCAAACGTATTTTGGGCCTAATTGCTTATGACAAGTGATTTTAGGCCTAATTTAACGCCCCACTTGTACCACCCTAATAGCACAAAATATAGGCTAATTATCTATTAAATAATACAGCAATTTCATTATTAACACACAAGTGAGCTAAGTGGGTCATTCCTTCAGGCAATGATACTTTATAACATTGCTTTTTATAAGTCCTTTATAGTTAGTAAAATAATGTTGAAATTTGTCATTTTTTCACTAAATAGTTTATATGAAATTATTTTTATTGGAGCAGAAAGAGTTGATGCAGGGTCTGGGTTGTAGTGTAGATGGTCGTCTGGAACTGTCAGTTGATGGCTGTTAATGAGTTTGGAGGTTGAAGACTTGAGGCTATGTTTTGCTTCACTGGTCAGATCTACTTAAGGATGGTGTTTTCTGTGTCGACTACTCGAGTTTAAGTAGATGTGTGCAGATTTGTAGGAAATATTTATATCATAGTTTTAGTACGAAACTTTGTAATAGCCTATAGTCTCAGAATTTGTAGCATGGAGTATGCCATTTGAAGCTGATATTCATGAAAGACGACGATCATATCTGGCTGGAAGAATATTTTATGTGTCTTTATTAAAGTCGTCAGAGATAAAACCTCATTTTGTTCAACAAATTAAGTCAACTTGAAACGTAAAGATTTCTTTTGACCTGACGCTTTTAGGATAAATGTTTGTGTAATATTAAGATACATTTAGATATTTTAGCTGCAATCACTTTTAATCTAAGATTTTCTAAATTAATGTTAAACTGAGATGGGTCCAAGCAAGATGGAAATTTGTATTTAATGGTTCTAAAGGAACTAGTTTTAGTTGCCTTTATTGAAATACTCCACCTGTCGCACCGTTCTATAATTTGTGGTAGTCAGGACAAAAGCATGACAACTCTATTTGATTAGATGGGATGTGTTCACTATTTAAAAGTCTATAAAATCCTGAAATCTTGGTAAAAAAAATAAGTTAAATATTCATGGATATTAGGTATCCTCAAGAGTTTGACTGACAATAAAAACATGTAGTTCAAGGGATATGCAACCATAAATTACTGCCAACATATTTTGTTCGTCAAATGAGGATTATCGTGTTTTTGCCCCTACCCCCTCAATTTGACAATTTATTTTGTAGTCATATGTTTACTGTTTATACTAAACTACGTATCAATTTATAAAAAAAAGCTCTCGTCTGCATACTGAAAACTACGGATTTTGTTGTTTCAAGGTCTGGGAATGTCAACAATATAATTATATAAACAAAGGAGAAATAACTGACACCCGCCTCGGTTGCCGTGTTACCCAACGCGCTACTCTCGCGGTAGACTAAACTGCTGATCGAGGTTTGAATCTGTCTGGTGTATTGTGAGTAGTTTTTTCCAAAATGGTTTCCCAATCTCACTTCACAAAAAATGTGGGTACAAGTCATTTAAATATAACCTTCTTAATCCCTAAAACCATTGGCGTAATTAGTATAGGTGATAGCTCTGACGGTTAGTAAGACGCGGTGCTAAAAAAAAAAATGACCCTCGTGGGACTCTTAACTCGACTGGCATTGAAAGTAGCTTTGTTCATGAGTGCACAATCTTTACGCTCATTGGCACTGTCCATTACATCACATCCAAATCTAGCCCTGACCCCCCTCTACGTCAGAAATAGTCGCCCATTAGCTAACTGCCCTAAGCCCTGCTTTGGTCTCGTGCCAAAGCTTCTCTCGTCCAGTAGGTTTGTGCCCACATATTGTTTCTCACCGGAAATACCAGATTGTGCGAACAAGATATACCGCACATCATTTTATGATCGCAATTTGTCGACATGGTAATTGTTAAATCAAAATTCCCATGGACTTTATATACCGTCTCTGTCATAAACTAACCGAATATACATTGCTAGTTTTATAGAAAAACTTTCCCGGGTTTGAATCCCGGTAGAGCCAAGAATTGTGAAACTGGGACTGTTACACTTATATTCAACATACCACTAGAAGGCCTATATTCTTTGTTTGTTCGAGAACTAATTTTATGGTGGAACACTGGCCTTAATAGTGTCATTACACTGTCATGTTTATTTTATAATATAACTTATTATTTAATTAAACAAGAACGAATGGACTAAGGCGTTACTCTTGCAATACTCTAATGCCGATGACTGAGATTGGGGTTTAAATTCTGGTCGGGTGTATTTATGTTGGGGCCTTACTCTTTTGATGGCAAATTGACAGACTTGGCGCTGTATGATCTAAAAAAAAAGCTAGTTGGTAAGTTGTGTTCTTACTTAGTTGATAAGTTGCTCTTTAAATACTAATTAAAGAAGTGATTGTTTCATCTTTAGTCTAGGAGACTGGTTTTCGACCGCTCCTGTTATATATTTTTTTATCGAACATGTATGTACCACGTTCTATCCTCCACGAACTCCCGTTCCTTACCAGACGAGATGCCAAGTCACAGATGGCTGATCGCTGGTCAGACTGAAGGGAGAGAAGACAAGTATGCTCGCAACCATACTTCCAGCGCAATGTCTCGCTGAGAGACGGGGCTAGCCAGTGAAAGTGACGAGAGTTCATGTGCTCCACTTAACCACGCGGTGGGGAAAGTCTCGCTCACACTCCTGGGCCCTTGTGCCACTGTGTGTGTGTGTGTGTGG